>JAQIUQ010003235.1:0-87500 GCA_030378365.1 Hybognathus amarus | reverse complement strand
GCCCTCGTATATCCACATCGACATGTTCAGACCTGAACTGCTGCAACGATCATGTGAACACACACTGAAGTGTGAAAAGCTGGAACCAATCACAGTCTCGGATTTTGATTGACACCCCGATCAGATTTGCTCTAAATCCAGCTAGTGCTTTCCAATGAACCTTGTTGGGAAGATGAACGTCCCTGGAATGGATTGAGTCTTACTCTCTCTCAGCCTAGTTTAAGAGATTATCTAAATCATACTAGTAAGGGATGGTCTCCAGTAGGAAGTAGAAGAGTCTCATGGTGTGTATTTGGAAATCTGTTCTGGACAATGAGGAGAAGAGAAGGAAACACTCTAAACGTCTTTATCTGTAATCTGAGCCCAACCAGCAGCTGCTGCTACACTTGTCCGGCCCTGTTGTTCTCTCGCTGCTGACTCTGTGTGTGTGTGTGTGTGAAGGAGCAGAATACACTGAGAAGAGTGAAGGGTGGGTGTGTGTTGGAGGTTGCCTGGAGGGAGAAGCTCCCCGGAGGCGTCTATTGCCAACAAGTGTTCCAGCTGCAACAGTTTCCTAACAAATCTCACATTATGAGCTGCGTTAGACACAAAAACAGTTTGTCGAATGAGCTTTGTGCTTTACTTCCAATACTAAAAAAGGTAATAATGTCTTACCAGGCTAGTTGAGACACCTTTAGTGAAGTACCCTCCAGATCTCCTACATCTCGATGTTTAGGTTTCATATCCGCGCGGAAGTGTCTGAGTTTACCAAGAATGCACGTTTGTGTAGATTATGAAGGCCGGTCTCTTTTCTTAAGGGATGCTCGATTTATTACCATATGTCTAAGGCATCATTATAATTTAAAATGGTTATTTTTTTTAAAGTGGTCATATAATGCTACATGCACTTTTACAAGTTGATTGTACTGCAATGTGTGTTGTCAGTGCCCATACACAATAGAGCCAGACCGATATATCGGCATGCCGATATTATCGGCCGATATTAGGCATTTTCCAAATTATCGGTATTCGGCAGTTATAATGGCCGATAAATGAATATTTAAAAAATAAAAAAATAAAAATGGACGAAACACGCTTGAACCATGTCATGAGTGTTGGAGTTGTATAGTTTGTCCACCAGAGGGTACTCTACACCGTCCCTGTTGGCAACACTCGTTGAGTTGGTCACGAGACATACATTGCTTGAATAACAATTAAAAGAATATCCCCATCAGTCACAGAATTAGTTAGTAATAATTACGTTACGTGGTTACAGTGTAGTTGACTGACTGTCCTTTTAACTTTTGACAATGTGACTGAAGTATTTCTTTCTGTAATAGCGCGTGACAGTTATAGCAACGAGACTAATCATCTCTTCTTGGCCTGTTATATTGAAAATGTATGTCTGTTCAGTCTGTTCTGTTGTGACAATAAAAGAAACAAGTTTCTTTTTAAAATGCATGATCATAATATTTCAGTTAAAACTCTTAAATAACTACAAATAACTAACGTTTGGGAAATCTGTTAATGTTTTGTTGCGCGTTTCAAAAAAAAAAAAAAAAAATCGTCCGATATATCGGCATATCGGATTTTAAAACCAAAAAATATTTGTATCGAGTATCGGCCATCAAAATCCTTTATCGGTCGGGCTCTAATACACAACCATCATTTAAAAAATCCATCCAGTGGTTTTGTTTTATTCTCCTTATATGTTTTCCCTGTCTCAAATTAAGCCGTTCGAATTAGTGTGACGTCGTACACAAAAACAGGAGCTGATTTTGACCAGGTAAAATGGTGTTTTCTTAAAATACTAATGAGAATTTTTAATAAAAGTATTCATTTAGATCCTAAACATTCATATTAACTTGTACAAAAATGGCATTATATGACCCCTTTAATTGATTTAGACATGGAATAAATGATATTAATATTAATAGAACAGTAAAAAATTTAACATTCGCCAATTGTTGATTAAAGTGATAGTTCACTTTGAAATGAATGTTTGGTGTGTTTTATCTTACCTCAAGGGCATCCAAGATGTAGGTTCTTGTTTTCGCAGTAGTTTCAGTTTCATATTTTTAGGTTGAAAACTGGTTCTTGGACGTGGCTGTGATTACAAGAGGTAAAAACGATATAAATACTGTTCGATTTCTCACACGAACCGCTCGTTTTGATGTCTTAGGCCATCAATGTGTACTTACATTTACGAGTCATTAAATCATGTTTAATCTGGACTTCTCTGTGCATGCTCTTTGAGGTGGTGACCATAGACCTCCATTATATGACTGAAAGACAAGAACGGTTTGACCTAAAAATATCAAAATGAAAATACTGAACTATTTCTTTAGTTTCCATAACATGATTATATGATTAACATATCCAACAGACGGGAAAACAAAAAGTCAGATTTGGCCGTTAGGTTTGGCTCCCCGTTACCTTCCCCGACTCCTTCTTTCGCTGGCAGGATGGTGTGAAGACCTCCCTCCTGGACAAGATCCGCCACTCGCTTGTTTCCCTCCAAAAAAGTCCGGCTGGGATGACTAACACGCAGATGGACTCCAGCGCTCACTCTTTGCACTGGAAAGTCCCTCCGCTCCTCTGATGGTTAGCGAGAGACCCTGAAATGTAATAAGACTTATTGAGAGTGGAAGAGACTTTATAATAAGCAAGACGTGGAGATCTTGCTTCTTTTACAAACATAGCTCATTATTAGATTGTAACAGGGTCGACTTATGGTAATGATTCGTTAATCAGCTCACCTACATGTTTAAATATCTGCTGAGTCTCCTCCATTGCATTTTTCTTGATATTGGCCCAAAAATGAAAATTATGTCAGTATTTACTCACCTCATGTTGTTCCAAACCTCTATGTGTTTATTTGTTCTGCTGAACACAAGGCAGATATTTGGAAGAATGTTTTAATCAAACAGATCTCAATCCCCATTGACTACCATAGTATGTATTTTTTCCTACCATGGTAGTCAATGGGGATTGAAATCTGTTTGATTAAAACATTCTTCCAAATTTCTTCCTTTGTGTTCAGCAGAACAAATAAACACATAGAGGTTTGGAACAACATGAGGATGAATAAATACTGACAGAAATTAATTTTATCTGCATTGGTCCCATAAATCACATTTTTAGTTAACTTACCTATTGTTAATAACAAATTATTATTCAGGGCATCAAAGTTTTTTTTTATCATTTTATTATTCCTTTTTTATGATATTATATAAACTATATTAGTTATATTTTATTTAATTATAGTTTATTCATGTATTCTTTTTTTATTCTAATAGTAGGCCTACATTTATTCTAATTTGGGTTGAGAGATTTCTTTCTGTATTTGTACTTTTTTAACTCTGAAAGCAGTTTTCCACTGTTTTTTTTTCACTGATTTTTTTAAATCTTGCAGATTGATATTATAGATAGAGAAGATCTAGATTAGTCTGTCTCATAGATCAAATGAAGTGGTTCTCTGCTTCAAAATATAAATGATAATGTTAATATACATCAAATAATAAAGCTAAAAAAACCAATATTGTCTTCAAAACTCAGTTATTTAAAATTAGTTATATTGGCATTTGGCTTTGGTCGATATCTGGACAATGTCCTATTTTATTTAAGCCCAATTTTTTTGGCTTTTTTTAAATTCCGTTTTGCGATTATTATTTTTTTTTTTACAAATGTAACAATATCCCTACTCCATTTGACGTGGAATCTCTTGCATCTTTTCCCAAATCTTTACTTATGTCCCACCCATTTCTGCAGGGAATTACATTTTTTTTCCTTTTAAAATAATTAGGTTTATTATATTCACGTAGAAAAAACGCTTCAAAAAATAGCGTTCAAATTCTATTTAACACAGTTTGTACTTGTTATTAGACTTCTTGTTATCTCAAGCCTGTGTTCTGTGACACTTGTCTGGTAACGGCACCATCTAGATCTCTTCACCAGTAAACCATAACTACAGTGAAAACATCTATATCAGCTGTGTAATTTGATGTGCTACGTCATGAAGACACCATTTAGTTTTTGTTCAGTCTCTTATTGCCTTTCCATGTGCAATGTGACCACAGTGTCTTGACTGAGTCATAAACAACCTCTCTGAGAGGAAAATCCAAAGAGGCCACCAAGTAAACCTCAATCATTGCCCCTTTCCTGGAACAGCTGTATGACTAAGTCCTTATGATTCTGGTAAGAATAGTCAGTCCCCCCAAACTTCATTATCCCATGCCCAGCAGCCCATGGTTAGAAGTGTCAGCTCTGAGAAACCTGGATATGAATCAATGTTTTGTAATTGATATTAGAGATCATGCTGTTTTTTGAAGTGCGTTTCCCTGGACTTTCCCCTACTGAGATTGCGAGGAGCCAATTCAGTTCTTCAGCCGACAACAATACGCACTGTGTTGGAGCGCCGCGAGACAGTGGGCAGGGAGGGCTCTGTGTTCATTCAATGGGCGTCTCAATGAGTGTGTGTGCTGCATTGCTTTTACTGCATTATTTACATTCCTGGACCACATGGAAATTCTTCTGCATTATATACTGACTAAGAGCTCTGTTTGGTTGGGAGGGAGAGAGAGGAGGCGGAAAGTGAGCCTGAGTTGGACTAAATATGTGTATCATGCCATTCAAAGTTGCCTTATAAAAATGAAGTTTTTGTGTCTGCATCACGTTGAGCTGAATGGCCTTTAGCGTTTGTTTGTTTTGCAACAGATGTTTTGCAGTTGTGTCCATCTGACCTATTCTTGCTCACTTGCCATGTCTCTTTTTTGAAAGAAACTGAAAGTTCATGTTGGAAAAGTTGATTCAAGATAAAAGGGTAAGATAGAGAGAATGCACTGCCAGATGTTAGTTGCCTATTAAAAATAAACTTTTATTCTTTGTTCTTTGTTGGCAGGGCATTGCATCAGTGTGTTTTGCAACTGCTGGTTTGTGTGTGTGTGTGTTTTTGTTGCTTCAGGACAGTTTTGAGAATTTGAATTTATATTTTTTTCCCAATTTTTTACTACCAGCGGATATATACACTCTGAACAATGCTGGGTTGTTTTTAATGCCAGCATTTTAATTTTGGTCAAATATGGACAAACCCAAATGTTGGGTTAAAAATATAATTTAAAATTTTGACCCAACTTCAACTTTTATTTTTATTGAAATATTGAATTATTTTATTGAAATATTTATTGAAGTTTTTATTGAACTTTTATTTTATTTATTTTTATTACATTTTTAACTCAACATTTGGGTTTGTCCATATTTGACCCAAATATGGGTTAAAACAACCCAGAATTTTTTAGAGTGTAGCATAATGGTGCATTCACACCAGACACAAATAGCGCGTCAGGCGAGAGTGATTTCAATGTTAAGTCAATGGAAAGGCACGCGTTAGCGGTGTAAAAATTGCAGCGCGAATTAGGCGTAGAGCTCGCGCGGTATACGCGAATATGCCTCATTTGCATGTCAAGTTCGCGCGTGTTGAGCGTTTAGCGCTGTTCAAGCGGCCATCATCCAGGCACAGCTCCTGGAGCGAGCAAATTATGAAAATTGCCAAACAGTTCTCCTCCGAAGGGTCCGGTGGACACAAATACGGCGATGATGATGCTCTGCTTTCCAGAGCAAATATAGAGCATTGACTCTAGATGAATGCTCGATCTACATAAAAAGATGGCCACCAACGGGTTTCCATTCTGACGTGCATAAACTTTTGTTTTTACACGCGTCAATTTCACTCTTGACGTGCAAATGGATTCAAGCTACTGTGTGTCTTAAAGTGACAGCAGCCTAATATTCCTGCTGTCTGTTTGTATAGTGCTGCTTTTCACAATACACATTGTTTCAAAAATCATGATCTTCAAATCTCAATACCATAGTGTTCTTTGAAGTGTGCATTTCTTAGAGTGCATTTCTTATTTTCTGTATGAATACGCCATGTCAGGTTCCCACTGTTAACAGTAGTCCTAACTTTCTTGATCCGGTCCCCAGGCGTGCTGATGTTGCATTTTGTCCAAAACAATCCCACTGTTTTTCAGACGTGGATGTCTAAATTGGTCAGTCCTCCTCTCCCATCCCTCCTGTCCTCCCCCGACTCCCACACTCCTCCCCCTCCCCTCCCCTCATCCTTTGCTCGCCTCTCCTTATTTGGGCAGAGTGCTTGGGAGTGCAGGGTGGGGAAGAGAGTAGAGTGAGAGGGGGCTCGGTTGACATAAGGGAGAGAGAGAGAACTCACGCCGCACTTCCTTAATAAGGACATGTCTGGAATTTAAGCCCAACTCTCCGACAGAACGGCTTCTCCGTGCTCCCCATGCACACACTCGTCTCTCACCCTCTCCCCTAGCCCTAGTACACACACACACACACACACACACACACTCTAAATGGAGTGTTGTTGTTTTTTCAGGGCATGCATCCATGCCTTTTTTATTGAAGTTGGGGATATTCAAATTAATCAACCAATCATTAATACCATTGATCAGCTTTACCAAACGTGGATGTTTTCCCACTAAGAAACGGACATTGTTATTATGTTTCGATTGATACTGTGAAGCTGCTTTGATCTATATTGTGAAAAGCGCTATATTATATAAATATACTAGCTTTTTTGTTTTACCTTGCATTGTGATTTTATTTGATGATATGGCAGAAATCACTGATAATATGTGTAGAATCCAGAGCCTATGGTGAGCTTCAGCTCCATATCAGTGTGATGACTCATCATGACACAATGTTCGTTCGTTCGTCATTCTTTATTCCTGTCACCTGATGTACTTTGGGTTCTTCGCCACTGTCTTAGTTGGGGACACTTACTCCCAGTTTCACAGACCTGGTCTGGGCTTCCCAAAGCATCGAAGCTTAAGTTGATCGTTGAACAATTGGCACTAATGGTCTCTACGATCAATTTAGGCTTACGACGGCTTTTGGGAAACGCAGCTCAGGCTAGTCCCAGACTAAAATTTGCAACTTGCACTGACATTGTTTTGACTCAAGATGCATTGCAAATCAATTTTTTTTTTTAAATTTGTTTTGTCATAATGAGTCATTTTTACAGTTAAAAAATGTGTGACTTTTGAGAATCATTTTTGAATCAACCACATTTGAAAAAGCAATTAATTGAAAAATATTTTTAAATATGTTGCATGTGCAATTTCTTTTCACGTAATTGTCTTCCCAAAGAGAGTGCTTTCAAAACTATATTGAGGGATTCTCAAAGAAAAAATAAAGGATGATCTTCCACTGTTTTTTACATTTCGGTAAATAATGGAAATGTTTCTGTTAATGCATCCTTTAATGTGACATGCAAGCAGTGATTTTCATTTTGATCACACTGGAGATGCTTTGAAATTCAGTCCTGCTCAAATTAAAACCTGAAATATTATCCAGATACAAAATGAATGTTAATGCCTTGAGAAAAACCATTAAGGCATACTTGAGAGTGGGCATTTTTGACCTAGCAGTGCACTAAAAGTCTCTCAGATCAGCTTAGCAACCGCATAGCAACACCCTGGCAACCGCCCACGGCAAGTTTAACAAGTGCATTCAAAGCTTATTTTGCTTGAATCTCAGATCATAGTCTTTTATAATTCAGTTTTGGAAACTGATGGCTAATTGCACCAAATGTTGTGATCCAGTAACTACAACCGTCCAGTTTGCACTTCATGAACATTGTTTCTTGTCGTCTAAGAGGCAAGTGAGATTTAGAAATGATTTGCTAATTGTCCTGCAGCATTAGATTGCGCTTTGCTCTGAGGTCTGCAATGTCGGAAAGTAATTAGACCGCTCGCTTATTCCAACGCTCCGTTGTTTTGCTCATTCTGTGTCTTCGGGCTGCCAAGTCAAGCTTATTCTTTCAGCGTGCGTGTAACCAGAGCGCTTGAATATCCCCCAAGGAAGGTCTCAATCGGAGTCGGCCGTATCTACCCAAGCCGCGTTTTTCGTCAACATCAGCAGAAAGTGAAATAAAAGATTGAAATATGTGGGCACACTAGTGGCTCTCGGGACCCGATCCTCATGAACAATACCATGCGAAAAAGAGGCAGCCTGGAAAACGCTTAACCATTTTCAGACATTTAGACACCCACACTGGACCGCGCGTTCCCGACCACAAGCATTTTTGCAGGCTAGTCCTAATTATCTAATCCTTTTAAATGGGGCTTTATATAATGTTTAAATATTCATTTGTCATTTTGGGAGCCTTTGAGGAGAGGAAATGGTAATAAGAGTCGCAGCTGCTGTTGTCTTCATCAGTTGAATTAAACACAAGCTTTAAAGGTGTTGAAAATGACTCGACTAAAGAGGGGTTTTGAAAGGATTTTCTCTTCATGGCCACAATTAAATGACATTCCCTTCTTTCTGTCTCGCAGTACTTGTGTAGCGTGGGGGCTCGTGGAAGGGCCCGGTAGGAGCCGGCACCATTGCGTCCAACAAGTGGAGTGCCAGCGGCAGCCCGGAGCAGGGGCTGGAGGATGGGGGTGATGAGCTGGACAAGGCCATGGACGGAGACGCCGAGGGTGTGTGGAGCCCCGACATCGAGCAGAGCTTTCAGGAGGCACTGGCTATATATCCACCCTGCGGACGCCGCAAGATTATCCTGTCGGACGAGGGAAAGATGTACGGTAAGTGAGCTTGCAATGCATTCAAGGGTTAGTTCACCAAAAAGGATGACCCTCATGTCGTCCCAAGCCCATCAGACAGGGTTTCCACGGGGTCTTAAAAAGTCTAAAATTTCTATATCACAATTTAAGGCCTTAAAAAGTCTTAAAGTATTGTGTTCTAGGTCTTAAAACATTTTAAACAGGTCTTAAATTTCCTACATCCATGTAAATCTCCTTGAAATGTTCCAACAGCGTTTCGGAAAAAAAAAATTCTGTGGTTGTAGTTCTTTTCTTGCTAGTTCAAATATAATTTGCTGTATTACGACTACAAAATTGACCAATATGCAACAGCCAATCAGTTTTGAGGTTTCGTGTTATTGGCGCGTATCTCAGATACCACAGACAGACATAATACGGATTTTAAGTTTAGCGATACTTGGCTTGAAATATCTGAATTTTGGATCAGATTTTGCTGATTTTTAATTTTGCTTTTGGATCAGAGCCAACAGAGGTGCTCTGGGTTCTCCACACGGTGACGAACACCAGTTCTAAGTTGTTTCAAACTATGTTTCCGGACTCTGACATCGCTAAATCCTTCAGGTGCGGAAAGATAAAACGGCCTACATTACGCGCTTTGGAATAGGGGATTTTATAAAAACAAAAACAGAACTAATTTCCAAAATCACGGGACCGTTCGTGCTGATTTTCAACCGTTTGAATATATTAAATTACTTTGCGAATCATTTTGAGACTCTGTTACGTGTTTCCTTTGTGCCTTTTTTTGTGATAGGTCTTAAATTTCATTCATAATGGTCTTAAAAAGGTCTTAAAAAGTCTTAAATTTGACTTTATGAAACCTGCAGAAACCCTGGTCTTGCTTTAAATAGACCACAAATGTATGATTTATAAGTAAAAATGAATGATTTAAAAGCATGATATGTACCCTTTAAGATATTTTAGATTTAGTCCGAGAGCTTTCTGTCCTTCCATTGAACGTGTGTACGGTATACTGAAATAAAGACATCATCAAAGTAGTCCATGTGACCTCATCAGTGGGTTAGTTACAATGTTTTGAAGCGGCGAAAATACATTTGGTCCAAAAATAACAAAAACTCAGACTTTATTCAGCTGTATTGTCTTCCGGTTCTGTTGTGGATCCGCATTCAGTGCCGCTGCTTACGTGAGATTCGGCTGACATGTGTCTGGTGCGGCCGAGACTTCGGCTTACAGTCTGAGGGAGACGCGCGCTGTACAAAACAATCTTCACAAACATGTCTAAGGATTTCACACACAGAGGAACATTTGCATTTATTTCCCGAACCCGAATACACCGGAAGCACCAGTCAGCAGCGTCTTACGACAGCGAGAGCGGATCCCACAACAGAACCGGAAGACAATACAATGCTGAATAAAGTCATATTTTTTGTTAATTTTGGACCAAAATGTATTTTCGATGCTTCAAAACATTGTAACTAACCCACTGATGTCACATGACTACTTTGATGCGTGCAGGACAAAACTAAACATTGAATAGCTTTTTTTTAACAGTGTTTCACTGACAAATTGTGTCTCTTTAAATCAATTCAGTTAAGGATAAAAGCCCTTACTTGCACATTAATATAATATTAAAGGTTAACAGAGCCAAAACAAATAGCCTACATTCAGTTTTTTAAATATATAATTCATAATATAATATTTTATATATAATATTCATAATAATTCAAATTACAAATTGTACGCAAACTTGTATGCTGTGTCCGAAATCACCCATTTCTCACTATATAGTGCTGTCCGAATGTATAGTGATGATTATTATACTCTATATAGTCCACTCAATGTATCCCAGAATGCTTTTTGATTTTGAAAATTAGTGTACAACCAATGGTCAATAACCTAAGCCCTACATACCATCATGCATTGCGCTGATTCGTAAAAATAAGTTATAATCATGTGTGGAGTAGCGCATTATAACAAAAGCGGCCAGAAATGACTTAGTTATTAAATTTTTGGATAAATAAGCTCAATATAATGTAATGTATTTATTTTTAAAAATCTATTTAGCCCAGAGCCGGCTCGGCACCAGCTGACAGATGATGTAATCAACGGCGCCAGAGACGATCGAGTAGTGTCCGAAAGTGGTGTTTCTATTATGCTGATGAGCTCACTATATAGTGCTCTGCTCTCTACCCCCTACATAGGGGGTAGGGAGTAGTGCTTTGAGTGGAGATTTCAGACACAGTAGTAGACTTTTAAATTAAATTATGTTTGAAATTAATTCTTTGGAATTGTTGGGAGTCGATAATCCTGATATACTAGTAGTGGTTCCTACTCGACCGCGGGATACTCCTATTGGTGTTCGCCATGTTGAATTTTTAGTTATTTTTGGTCTCTTTTAGGGCTGCAATTTACATTTATTTTGATAACTGGTTAACTGGTCTGATTGGATAAAACAAATATTTTATTAAATTATTATTTTATTGACAATAACATAATATTCCACATCCGGCCCAACATTGTCTGTCATTTAAATTAAATGTAAATTCAATAAATGTAAGAACATAAGCCATGATATACATATTATTATTTTTGATTTGTTCTCTTTTCTCTTATAAATGCTCATTTAAAATGAAACTTTTTAAATGAAACTTTATTTAAAGTTTAAAATTTAACTTTTTTACCTGTTGTACTGGGTAATACCTGTTGTAAAGTCCTTGTTTGTTTTGATGTGATTTGAGTTATACAATCATTGGCTTTGTAATTTGTGCCGCCCAAGTAGTATTTTGAAGGAACTGATGTATTTATGTACTGAGATGAGTGTTCAACGGCCGAGATTGTATCACTGCAGTACAGGTTTTCTCATGGAGATGCTTTTGTACATTAAAGGCTGCAAGACGAGTGTTTCTAGATGGATCATGGGGAGGGGTGGTGAAAGGACGGATGGAAACTAGAAAAAGATAAGAGGGTAATGTGCAGAGAGAGCCTGGTTATGATATCCGACACACTTTCATCTGCACGATCCACTTGAGGATCCCGTTGCACATGCCACCAGCGAAATCCATGCATGCGTAAACCATTCCACCGTTTCATAAAGCATCGTAAAGTGCTCTCGTTCAAACGCCATCTGCTCTCTTACATAATCTTGTATTCAGTCGTGCTCAATGCCTACTAGTCATTCACTACCACCCGTCAATGGCTTCGATAAACTGAGGTTCTCGTTCACTAATACACCCACGCACCTTACGAACATGTCTTAGCTTTCAGTTGTGTTTTTTCAGAGCAGATAAAACAGGCCTGCACTTGTCCTGGAGTAGTGCTGTGGACTACAGGTCTGGGAACAGACAGGTTTCTCAAGAACATATCACTCTTCCTGTTGGTTCTTTGTCACTGCTTGCTTAAATCCCCCCTTCTCTCGTTTTTGTCTTTTTCAATTCACTCTCAAACTGGTATTATTTGTCATATCCGATCACTAGCAACTCTTCAGCCCTGTAAGAGAGTTGTCGTTTATTTTCCTCCTTCCTCCCTCTCACCCAGTTGAAAAAGTGGCAAAACCAGCTCTGTTTGTCTTGCTCAATCAATGTTTCCCCCCACAAGATCTCACTCACCCTCCCTCGTTCATTTTCTTGTACTGTTTTTTCTAGCAGTTCTTCCTCCTAAACAAGGCAGGTCTTCCCCTGAGGCAGAGCACTTTAATAACTCCAGGTGCAAAGTAGTATTTCCAGTGAAGCGTCACTGAACGCAGACATTTCTAGTTGATTGTTGCGTTTCGAAATGTCTAATATCACAGTACAGGTATGTGTACAGTCTCAACATCAGTCATTTGAGTAAATTGGCATGTAAATTTTCTGTTATGGTGGAGCAACAGTTCAAAGATAATCTTCCTTAGAAAGTTATTTAAACTATAGATGGCTACCTGTTTCTAATCTAAAACTGCTAATTAGTCAAGGCAAGTTTAAAGCAGTTTTCTTAAAGGAGCTTAAAGGAGTAGTTCACTTTAAAAAAAAAATTTTGCTGATAATTTAATCGCCTCCATGTCATCCAAGATGTCCATGTCTTACTTTCTTCAGTCGAAAAGAAATTAAGGTTTTTGATTATCAAAAAGAATTTTTTTTACAGGATTTTTCTCCATATAATGGACTTCAAATGGGTCCGAAACGGTTCAAGGTCCAAAAGAGCTTTTTGCAGAAGAGTTCAAAGGGCTTTAAATGATTCCAGACGACTAATAAGGGTCTTATCAAGCGAAACAATCGCTTATTTAATAAAAAAATAATAAAGTTTTAAGTTTTATAAGCTCAAATGCTTGCCTTGCTCTGTTCTGTAATGCGCGCTTGTGACTCTCCTGCTCAAACTCATTCATCAAAATTAACAAATTAATTAACCAGCTCATTAATTTTGTTCATTGAATGAACCAAATGACATGAAAAAAGATTCGTTCATTTTGATGAACGAGTTCGAACAGGAGAGTCACGAACGCGCATCACAGAACAGAGCAAGACGAGCATTTGAGCTTATAAAACTTAAACTTTGTTTTTTTTTTTTTTTAATGAGCGATCGTTTCACTTAATAAGACCCTTATTCATCGTCTGAAATCGTTTAAAGCCCTTCTGAACAGTTTGCAGTTTGCACTGAAACTGTCTTTTCGACCTTGAACCGTTTGGACCCCATTGAAGTCCATTATATGGAGAAAAATCCTGGAATGTTTTCATCAAAAACCTTAATTTCTTTTCAACTGAAGAAAGAATAACATGGACATCTTGGATGACATGGGGGCGAGTAAATTAGCAGCTAAAGTTTTTTTAAAAGTGAACTACTCCTTTTAAATTTATTGATTATAAAACTTTTGTATCCAAAAGTTAACAGGACAGAACCAGTTGTTAAATTGCAAAAGTTACCAAATCTGGTTGGTAAACTCTCGTTTTGAACGATATGTCTCTTTTTTTCAGTTGTGTATTCATAATGGCAGATGGACATTTGGCTGGAATTGGGAGGGTCCAGGTGTTTGGCGTCGGTCCCCTCCTCCTCCTCAAACTGTTTGCTCTCCTTTCTTCTCCTCCGAGAAACAGACAAGACAAAACCCAAGCACTGGTTTGAATTAGCAAACCAACCCTCGATAGAAAACAGACCGCGAGAAGCCATGGCAAACTGACAGAGAGCGTCCAGAACACAAACCAGTGTTGGCAAAGTAACTTTGAGGATCTTTTAGGGTTGTGGTTGTCTTTCCTTGGAGAACCCCATGTTAAACGCAACTCTCGTGATCAGAATCATCCTTATTTCTAGTGCATTGCTCTTAAAACAAAGTTGGTTTTAATTCAAAATTTGTATTTTTGACACATACACTTCATATCACGCAGGTTGTTTCCTCAGATCTGCGTTTATACAGGCTAAGGAGATTCATTCACAGAAATCTGGAAACACTGATCTGATCGCAGTTTCCACCTTCCCGGGGTTTGAGTCACTGCTAAGGGACTTTACTGATCGTAAATCAGTCATAGTCCTGGGCTGCTGCCTCAGAGCTCAAGTGTGGCCACCCAGTTTATTAAATAATCAAAAAATCAAAAACGCTGCCCTTTTCCAAACCCTAGTGAGATTCCCATCTAAACAGCATTGTATCACAGGTATGCTCCTAGTGCAAAGATGTCTAACAGTAGCTAGCATCTTAAACTACATGATTTTAACCCTCTAGGCGCCACGGTTCGAGTTTACTCGACAAGATGCGTCACTGAATAAAACGGCCGATTTTGTCAAATTGGGTGTCAAATTTCGTTCGACATCCCCTCCACTGGATGGCAGACATGTCATACTTCATCCCTGACTCAAAAAAACGTCATGTTTCTATACAAAATGTTCGAGTTACAACATCAGTGTGATCAAAAGCGGAGATAGTGTGAGAGTGAGCCATTTCATCAGTCTCTCCGCGATCGCGGCGATAGTATTGTGGTGGAGACTTTGTTTATTATCACTGGGTATGTTAGACTGAGGTCGAAGTATTCATAGTACAGAAGGCAGGGTGGAGAGTCGCAATAGTATGCATATCTTGACGTGCGCGCGCGCGAGGTAGATCTGGCCGTGATCGCGCTGCTCCTATCATCACTTATGAGCTGCGCTTTGCCCTAAAGAGTCATCTCTTGAACTAAACAGCTCTTGTCTACTTGTGTTTGTGTGTCATATAAATAATATAAGCCCCATACATGGAATCAGAGTGCCTACTGCACCGTAGGAAATGGAAAATCTCCACAGCAAAAGGCCAAACACTACATGCATATGGTTTGTTCTACCATTTATTAGTAATGATTTGCACAGTTTGGTTATTATTTACTATATACCTGAGCATTCAGTATTGTGCCATATAGCATACAGAAGGTGATGGACATTTTGGGGGAAGAAGTGCTGCATTTTATCATTTAAACATGTGACTTTTCATGAAAATTCTATAATCCAAGATTTCTGCCACTATATGACGTCATAATATGCAAATTAGATGGGGAAATTTAATCCCTACATAAACTTTGGGTCATGCTTAATATTTCTCTAATTTACAAAAAGTATCTATCTTGTTTCACTTTTAAGATATTGTCTTTTGAAATTAAGATGTCAAAATCTAAAGTTTTTGGAAAAAACCTCTGGCGCTGAAAGGGTTAAGCCTGATTTGCTAATCGACAGGTCAGGGTGTTATTGCGTAACCTTTTTTTTTTAAATGACCACTCGTTTCGCTATATTAGACCCTTATTCATCGTCTGGTGTCGTTTAAAGCCCTTTGAAGCTGCACTGAAACTCTCATTTGGACCTTGAACCGTTTTGGACCCCATTGAAGTCCATTATATGGAGAAAATCCTGGAATGTTTTCATCAAAAACCTTAATTTCTTTTCAACTGAAGAAAGAAAGACATGTACATCTTGGATGACATGAGGGTGAGTAAATTATCAGCAAAAGGTTTTTTAAAAGTGAACTACTTAAAGTGAACATTTTGTTTGTGCTTATTATAGGTTTTCTTTATCCTTGCTGCATGTTAACACCAGTCTATTAGAATTTACTGAGTGTTAGTGCGTCTCTTGTGGACATGCTAGAACCTTCATTTATGTAGCATGTGTGAGTGAATGTCAACAAAGCTTCTGTCTTTTGTAGAGCGAACGAGTCTGTTTCAGGTGCTTGTGTTACTGTAGACTAATAGACGGTGCGTTAAACCTTGTAACCAAGCCAGTCTCTTCTTTAGTCAGGGATTACATCATCCAGGCTTTATCCTCCTCTCGCCGGTAAATCTAAACGTATACTGACTCACTATGTAGTCAGAAGGACATTGCGCTGATGCCGAGACTGGTTGATAAGAAAATTGTGGAATATTGACATTGATGATAGGACATTGTTAGCATTTTCTGAAAGCTTATGCATAATATCTCTTTGTTGAGGGATTCCCTTGAAACCATGTGGCCTCATGTTGGTAACCTTGTTCCAGTCACGGTATGTTTGACTCATACGCTGCAGGTTTGGTTATTTCAAATGGGGAAAACTGGTGTTTGAGTTAATTCGACTTTGAGGTCTTACTGATTACTTCCACTAGCCACGAGTCATTGACTTTCCACAAGTCATCGTGCCAATTATGTGAAGTTCCACAAATTGGATTTATTAATAAATCAAGTTTTAAACGTATCCCAGCATGTCATTGACACTCTCCATGTCCAGGAAAGCGTGTGCCGGCCTCATGGAGAGCCTTCTCTTCCCAGCGACTGTAAACACCTTATCCATTTACATGCAGTCATCTGCCACTGAAGAAGCCCACTCACGAGGAGTGACGTCAGCTCCCATAATACCCCTGCTGACGCGAGGCCTCAGGAACGCCGTCTGCTCCGGCCCTGTTAGCGCCGCCAGTATCGGCCTGAAGAGCCTGTAGTGTAATGTGAAGTGCAGAGCCGCCACTTTTTTATTATTCCACAAACATTGAAATGAGTGTGTTGCACTCAGACAGCTTTGAATGAAATGTAATTTAGTCATCTCTCCAGCAGGAAATGCCTCTAAGAGCATTCACTTTTTTTGCAGTTGTATTTCAAATCATTGCCCGATAGCAACTTTTTTCTAGTGAAAGTAACTCTTTCTTGTCTTGCAGAATTGCACCTTTTATATTTTCTAGTTGTGGCTTCAGTCTAAATAAATAAATAAAGATCTTCTCTTGATCTTCTCATCCATCTGAGGATTATATGAGTTTTTGTAAAAGTTGCGATGCTACCTGGCCTTCCATCATCTCTGCTTCTCAGCATCTTGGCTTTGCCCAGTTGATTTACATCCCAATTGAATGGCAGAAATGCATCTGTCTGGTTTCATAGTTGTTATGGTGGCAAGATATCTTTCCACCTGTGCTTCAATGGGAATTGAGGCTTGCAAAAAATGCCCTGCTCCCTGAGGACGGAGCAACGTACCATACACTCCTTGACTTATCCGATCCACCTTAAAGGAGTAGTTCACTTTAAAAAAACTTTTGCTGATAATTTACTCACCCCCATGTGATCCAAGATGTCCATGTCTTTCTTCTAGTCGAAAAGAAATTAAGGTTTTTGATGAAAACATTCCAGGATTTTCTCCATATAATGGACTTCAATGGGGACCAAATGGTTCAAGGTCCAAATGAGAGTTTCAGTGCAGCTTCAAAGGACTTTAAACGACACCAGACGATGAATAAGGGTCTTATCAGCGAAACGATCGCTCATTTAATAAATAAATAAACAAAGCTTAAGTTTTATAAGCACAAATGCTCGCCTTGATCGGTTCTGTGACACGCGTTTGTGACTCTCCTGTTTGAACTCATTCATCAAAATGAACAAATCTTTTTCGAGTAATTTCAGTTATAGTACTTTATTTTTTAAATGAGCGCTCGTTTCGCTAGATAAGACCCTTATTCATCGTCTGGTGTCGTTTAAAGCCTTTTGAAGCTGCACTGAAACTCTCATTTGGACCTTGAACCGTTTGGACCCCATTGAAGTCCATTATATGGAGAAAATCCTGCAATGTTTTCATTATTTATTTATATGAACCAGGCTTTAGGTGTTATCTCTGTCTCAACAGCTTCTTCTCCAAGCCCCATCGCAGGCATTCAAAGGGAGGACAAGTCTGTAAGATACAAATTGTTTGATAATGATATTGTAGTTTGATTTGTGGATCAGGGATTGATCCAGCAACCTCCCAGTGACCATCTATGAGGTTTGACCACCCCTAGAAGTCATCAGGTGTTATTCCGGAACCGAAACACTCTTGCTTGAACTTCCTTTACACTCGCACTCAAAGAGCAAAGATTGCGAGGGAATCAGCGCAGAATATGTGACACTGGGGGTCTGTGTTGTTCTTTTGCCTCCTGCAGGGACGGTTCGGGGCAGGTGTGTGTGTCCGTTTAGTAGGACGATCTTCAGCTGCCAGTTGTTGGCAGAAACAGCAATGCTCTTTGTTTCTCTCTCCCTCGCTTTTTTCAGGCCGTTCTCTCGCTCTCTGAACACACGCTCCAGGCTGCTGCCCTCATCAAATCAAGTTGTGTGGGGCAGATGTCACAGGCAGAGGAATGTGAGGAATGCGGAGGCTCTGAGAGCGAGCGAGGGAGAGAGAGGGTGTGTCTGGGGAAGGGTGTACAGACACCAAACTCAGATCAGTGCAGCGCTCTCTCGGCTGTGTGAGCCTGTTTCCGCCTCGAGTAAAAAAACAACTGCATTCTCTTAAAGGGGATTTTCACTTTGAAATTAATTTTTGGTATGTTTTATCTTACCTCGAGGGCATCCAAGATGTAGGTGTCTTTGTTTCCGCATTTTTGATATTTTTAGGTCAAACCGTTCTTGTCTGTCAGTCATATAATGGAGGTCTATGGTCACCACCTCAAAGAGCATGCACAGAGAAGTCCAAATTAAACATGATTTAATGACTCGTAAATGTAAGTACACATTGATGGCCTGATTGAACAGACAGTGATTTATTTTATTTTTTATTTATTTTATTTTTTTTGCAACTGCGCGAGAGATCACTTTGGCGCTTGTGCAGACCGAAGCGCCCGCGCCCTCAGATCACTTGGACGTGGCTGTGGTTACAAGAGTAAAACAATGAACAGAGTTATTTTTTCCTGCCTTATTGGCATTAACACAGTTAAATACACACACTTCACTTGAATATGTCAAAATGTCCGTCTTTGCAAGTATCCTTGTAAATACAGTCATTTATGTCTTAAGTGAACAAACACAGTTGAGAAAGGGAATGCATCTGTAACAGTATATTCGATCTGGGAATTTCTTAAAGGGACAGAAGCCTAATATTCCTGCTCTCTGTCATTCATGTTAATCAAGCAACAAAATAGATAAAAAAATCTCTCACTGCTCTTCACTAAATCACTTTTTGTAAATTTAATAAGAATAAATGTATATTTAATTTACAGTGTTTTTTTTGCACTATTGCCTTTAATCTTTTTATTTGTTCTTATTTTATCACTGAGTAGTCTTGCATATTTTTTAGTTAGGCTAGTATTAGTTTTTTGTGATATTGAAATTGGGTGTTTCTTTTTATTTTTTTATTTATCCTTTATTTTACCAGGATAGTCCCATTGAGAATAAAATCTCTTCTTCCAGGGAGTCAAAAAGGCCAAAAAGGCAGCACAAAAAGTTTCACATATATTATAATACAAACATAAAACTCAATCTTATATACAATTTTACCCAGCACTCAAGTTACTTTACAAAACTTGCACACGTTTCCTTTAAATTGGTCAAAAAAAGATTTTTAAAAGCGTTTAAAGGGAGGAGAGTTTTTATCATTATTATACTCTTACATATACACAAAATCTAAGCAAACTCAAAACAAATCTTAAGTCGTTTTTAGAACTTTTTTTTTTAAACCTGAATAATTATGCTGTGAAATTTTAATAGCCAATGATGCATATCTTGATTACTTGATGCATGTTATATAGAGCATTACAGAATGGTCACTTTTTTTTAAAGGTTTTACAGATAATGCGTTTATTGCCACATGACTGAGTGCAGTGGTAATAAAATGGTCCATGGTTCAGGCAAATCTAATATAAAAGGCAAAAACTTGACTTCATTACTTTTCGATTTGTGGTTTTCAGTCTCATGAAGTCTGCAAGTGTTGTTGAGAGATATGTGCACCTCTTTCATTGCTTTTGTCTGCCACCTTTTGGTCACTGAAATTTTAACTTTCCCCTCCTCAGGTCGCAATGAGCTTATTGCCAGATACATCAAGCTGAGAACAGGCAAAACCCGCACACGAAAACAGGTATTTAATATTCATGCACTTTATATATATCTGTAATACTACTGATCACATTAGCCCTCAAACTGTATTCACTTTATAGCCCTTAATCCTGTAATTGTGGACAAATGTGGGCACAGAGGACTCGGGTGTGATTCTAATTTTTATTTATTACAAATGTTATATCACTGTCTTCGATAAAGTTTTGTCTATCCATATATGGTGTTGTTTTTTATTTTGGGGGTATTTTTGAATTTATTAACTTCAAAAAGTACCATATTTTCTATGTAAATTATGCTTATTTTTATGTTTTATATTTTTAATTTTTTTAACTAAATTAAAATATCATTCCAATAAGTTCTTAGAGCTAAAACCTAAAGATGAAATGACTTTGCTGTCACCTGGTGTCTTATTTTGGCTTATTTTAGAATGCTTTAAATTACAGTTTTTCCCATTCATTTCTATGGGTGCCCACCCATAGATTTTTTCACCCACTTAACATTGTAGAATTGAGTAAAAAAAAATTGTGTGTGTTCAGAAGGCAAACTTAGGAAAAGTAGTCAAGTCGTTCACCGCTCAGATCAAGGGAAGTATTTTTAATAAATATTTTGCCCACATTTGTCCAGAATACGGTTTTAGGGTTACATATTTGTTTGCCTATGACCAAATAATGGGGTTTAATGACTGTTTTCAGTTATAGGTGAAAGTGTGTTGTGGCTGTGCCTGTGTTTTTGTGTTAAACTGTCTCAAAATTCTTCAGGTATCTAGTCACATACAGGTGTTAGCACGGAAGAAAGTTCGAGAGTATCAAGCAGGTATAAAGGTAGGTTGTAAACGCAGCGGCGCATCGTTTCCCTCTTTGGTTACGGCGTCTCTCTCTTTCTCCTCTTCTACCTCCTCTTTTTCTTTTTCTTCCTCTTTGGCTTTTCTGTTCTGCAGGTTTCTAGCCATTTGCAGGTTCTTGCCCGGAGAAAATCTCGCGAGATACAGTCAAAGCTGAAGGTATGCGCTTTCCTGCGGGTGGGGCGGGGCTTAATGCACAAACCAATGAGAGATCGCTATAAGTTCCAGGAATCTGTTGGCTGAATAAAATCCAGAGAAACGAGTGTTTGTGAAAAAACTAAGATCGAAGTGCTACAGAAGCTCAAACCTGTGTCAAGTAGCAATAGTGCTTTGCGCTTGGCGCCGCTGCATGTCATATAGATCGAGCCGTAAAGTGCATGATTGGCTGAGATCTTTGCCCGTTGGCTTTCCTGAGGCTCACTGTTTTCTCAACCTTCCTTTCCTTGCATCCAGACTCCATTTGTCTGTCACCAATACACAGTTTTCACCTGTAAAATCAAGGCCTGTCATGATGAAACTACTTTTTGTGGATATATATTGATAGTATAACAGCATAATAATGCAAGTTGGCCTAAACACTTTTAAATGACAAAAAAACGTTTAATTCTTAAGCATATTTAGATACTAGTTTACGTTTGCGTTAAACCGTTCTAATTAGGGCTGTCAAACGATTAATCGCATCCAAAATAAAAGTTTGTGTTTATATAATATATGTGGGTGCACTGTGTATAATTATTTCGTGTATATATATAAATACACACACATGCATGTATATTTAAGAAAAAAATATTATTTATATATAATATATAAATCTTTATACAGTTTATACACAAAAATATTTATTAAATATATACAAGCATGTGTGTGTATATATATATATATATATATATATATATAAATACACACACATGCTTGTATATAATTTATATATTATGTATAAATATTTTATATATAAATAATATTTTTTTCTTAAATATACATGCATGTGTGTGTATTTATATATATATATACACACAAAATAATTATACACAGTGCACCCATATATATTATATAAACACAAACTTTTATTTTGGATGCGATTAATCGCGATTAATAATTTGACAGCCCTAGTTATAACGTTTCTGGTAACAGCGTACATAAATGAGAGCGCAGATTATACATTTTATGGCTGTCAATTCATTAAAATAATGTGTTATTCTCTCCTTTAACATGAGTTATCTTGAACCTGCTGAAATATACCTATAAATATTTTCTTTCCAACTATGCATTCTGAATAAAAAAACAATATATTTCCCCACTAACCCACAGCAGTCCAGTGCTCATCTTCTCATTAACAGTGTGTTATTAATATTTCATACCTGTTGAGTTTATATTTTTAAATGTCTATATTTGTGCAACAAGTTATCGTGACAGGCCTGATAAAATCAGTATTTATTATATTATTAGCGTATTAGCGCTTAACCGAAATTATTTTTTAATTATCAGCAGGCTGACAGAGACTTAAACTTGTTGAAATTAAATTAAATCTTGTTCAAATTAACTTGCCTGGCATATAAATGAATAGTCGTGTTAATGCAAAAAAAAAAAAAATGCTGTTGTTTTTAGAGTTTTTTGTGTGAAATTGGAAGTGTAAAAACTAATAATTTTCACAAATATAATGAATTCTAAACGTTAATATGTATTTATAGCCATGCAGTATTTTTGACATTCATGTTTTATCCTGGTTGCATTTTTAGATGGTGTTTAGCGCCCCCTGCCAGTGTGTACATGAACTACAAGACAGCCGTACATTCTTTTCAGAAATGCACAATATTTTTATGATGACTGCTCATCATAATGTAGATTATGAAAACATTGAACAAATGAACTGGTTTGTTTTTGTGCAAGGCGCGTATTTTAGCAAACCATTTTAAGTGCTAGAAAATAGTCTCAGAATATCTAGAACAGAATTGACTGACGAGTGTTTTGTCGTTAGCGTCCATCCAAAGATTTTATTTTCTGTCAGAAACAATAGGTTTAGTGAAATTGCTCTCAAAATATTGTACTAATGGTCTTTCTTTCTTTTGATTCAGGCCATGAACTTGGTAAGTGTGGATTTGAATTGTGCGAATTATTGTTGACTTGATTTTTGCTTCGCTTTGCTTGGCTGTCCTGCTCCGGTTCAGCTTACATCCAGCACTGCCATTATAAAGTCCTCTCCTCTGGGCCTGCGGTGTGCATCGATTGCTCATAATTCTTGTGTAAATAATGTGACTGGCCTTTTTGCTCTCTGAAGTTTCCTCGTCTGTCTGTCCGTTTTATGATGTACTGCAGGCTTGATAAATTCAGGAAACCTAATTGTGAGCCACCACTTATTGTGGTCATGCTTCCGAGTCTTTTTATTATCCACATTCATTTATTGTGAAGCCTTTGGAAAACTGGAATTTCATGCCAAACGTATATCGTCATTTGTGAGGCTTGTTTTTGATCGGGAATAATTTAATATCCTTGATGAATGAGCTTGTATTCGGTGAATGACTGTGAGCAAAAACACTGACGTA
The DNA here is from genome assembly GCA_030378365.1 of Hybognathus amarus. Taxonomy (NCBI): domain Eukaryota; kingdom Metazoa; phylum Chordata; class Actinopteri; order Cypriniformes; family Leuciscidae; genus Hybognathus; species Hybognathus amarus. The sequence goes on along the minus strand of JAQIUQ010003235.1, from coordinate 64,326 downwards.
TCCCGCACTGTTGCTGTTGCTTTGTTGGCTGTGCTATAATTGATATCTGTCAGATATCTGTATTGCTTTTGCTTTTTTCCTCTTATTAAAACTTAAAACCAGAGATGCTAGTTACACATGATTTTGAGAGGCTTATAGAAAAAACTGCATGTTCGTTATCCAATTACACTGATTATCGAAATAGCCACATCATTTATAGTGTTGGCAGGGCAGCACTGAATTGATGTTCTTTAAACATTATGTTTAGGGTTTGTTCTAAACTACTGCCTGAACTACTAAGTAGAGGTCAACCGATTTTACAGATACCGATATTTAGGTTTGACCGCGAGAACCGATAATTCGACCGATATTTTTATTTTTTTTATGGATTCTGGATTAAAAACAAACATAATACTCACAATAAAACAGTGCTGAACTGAAATTTGCTAAATTAAATAAATAAATAAATATGACTATATTAAAACTTTATACAGAAAATAATTTAAACGTTAAAATATTACAGGTTTCGTTAGCTATAACCTAGAAACATGCGTACATTTCATAGGCAACACATTACATGTGGCATTTGTAAACAAGCTTTTGTGAACTATATGCATTATCAGCCACTCCAGCAACTGATGCAACTATCGTTATCGGCAAAATATTTTTGCCGATAACGATAGTTCCACCAATCGACTATCGGTGCTGATTAATCGGCAAAATCGACTGAATTGGTTCAACTCTCTACTATTAAGCTTTTGGGCTTAATTCAACCTAAACAGCTTAATGATAGTTTCAGTCTTAGATATGCTGTATAATTTTAGTTTCTATAGACTTTATAGACCTATTTTTTTTTAGACTTGCATTGTTAGAATGTTCAGCGTTCTAAAAATGTTACCAATAGCAATGACATCATATTTTGTTCTGTACTTTTGTCTGTACTTTTTTTTCTTGGTTTATCCATTTAACCATCTAAATCTGCCTTTCTGCTGCAGAGATGCAAGGATACGTGTTGATTTTCGTGTATAGCTAAAAGAAAACAAGGCTGTCAAAATGACTTAAAAACTAAATTCGAATTTTATACTTAAACATTACTTCTATTCAAATTATATTCAAAAATGCCTCTTGAGGCCACAAAGAGCAGAATATGAAAAGCAATGAAATGAAAGCATAACTTTCTGTACAAAAAAGTGCATATCGTTTAAATATCGTTTGCAAATATAATTTTGTGAATTGCATAATTAATTATAAATTAAACTTCTTATAATTATTATTAGTCTACAGATACGAAGCGCAGATGCTTTTTTGAGATGCAGTGGAATAGGAAAAACCCCAAAATTGAGCTTCTTATAACTTTACGTGACATCTCTGTTGTGCTTGCGCCGTCTAGCACTTGTTTACATAGAAAACAATGGAAAAGCTGCACAGGAAATGCGGTTTGGTTTTGGTTTTGTTGCAATCATCCACATTGAACTTCTCTATTTATGCAGTGTTTTGAATGAAGAATGCACCGTTTTTGCATTCGGAAGTGAATTTTAATTTGAAATTCGACAAATATTTTAATTTGACATCCCTAACATGTGAAGCCTTAAAACATCCACTCACCCGAAACTTTAACACATTTCCTTGGAAATGCAAATCATTTAGTGCTCTCTCATTTCCTATTATTTCCTCTTTTCTAATGCTTTTTCCTGGCTTTGTCATAAATCAACAGGCTGCTTTGCATTTAAAATCAACCGTTATTTTTGCCATGAATTTCTCCTGGATTATTCTGCTCACCCGGGTCTTCGTCTCCTCAGGATCAAGCGTCCAAAGACAAGGCTCTCCAGAACATGGCGGCACTCTCCTCCGCTCAGATCGTGTCTCCGAGTCTGATCAAGACCTCTCTTCCTCCTCTCCCACAGTCCCCGGACCCGCCGTCTGCACGAGTACGCTTCAGATGCTTACTTCCAGATTAAACTATTCCAACAAATCAAGTCATTTGATTGTTTTCGTTGTTCTGTTTTCCAGTTCTGGCCGACCTCCATCCCGGGTCAGACCTGGGACCCTCTCAGGAGTGAGTAACTCATGACCTCATATTCTGTGTTTCTCGGTGTGTTTGTGTATCTGGCATATTTAATGGATCACGTTTTTATGTATCAGGCTGGTTCTTGAGCACAACCCAGGAAGAAGTCCTGGGCTTGGTTCGCACCAGCTACGCGTAAGTTCCCTCAGAGCTTGAACTGATGTTTCGCTAGCACTGGCAATCGTAAAGGATATAACGATTATAATTCAGATTTCAGTAACACTTAACCAACTTAAAGGATTAGTTTACTTTTAAAAAAACTTTTGCTTATAATTTACTCATTTATGTCATCCAAAATGTCCATGTCTTTCTTTCTTCTGTTCGAAAAAAATTAAGGTTTTTGATGAAAACATTCCAGGATTTTCTCCATTTAATGGACTTCAATGGGGTCCAAACGGTTCACGGTCCAAATGAGAGTTTCAGTGCAGCTTCAAAGGGCTTTAAACGACACCAGACGATGAATAAGGGTCTTATCTCAGGACCCTTCGAGTCATGACTCAAAAGATTCGTTCATTTTGATGAACGAGTTTGAACAGGAGAGTCACGAACGCGCATCACAGAACAGAGCAAGGCAAGCATTTGTGCTTATAAAACTTAAACTTTTTTATTTCTTTTTAAACGAGTGATCGTTTCGCTTGATAAGACCCTTATTCATCGTCTGGTGTCGTTTAAAGCCCTTTGAAGCTGCACTGAAACTCTCATTTGGACCTTGAACCGTTTGGACCCCATTGAAGTCCATTAAATGGAGAAAATCCTGGAATGTTTTCATCAAAAACCTTAATTTTTTTCAACAGAAGAAAGAAAGACATGGACATTTTGGATGACATAAATGAGTAAATTATAAGCAAAAGTTTTTTTAAAAGTAAACTAATCCTTTAAGTCCTGACTGTGAAGTCAAAATAGTGACTTCGTGAGTTTGAGACAGTATTATTTAGATACTATTATTGAATTTATCCTGTATTTTTAGTCATTGTAGGTGATTTTGTTATTTATTTTTGTGTTTTATAAAAAAAATTATTAAGCTTTTTATTTAAATCTTAGTACTTCAGCTTTTTTATTTCAGTTCACTGCTAAGGCAAGATTTGTAAGATTTTTGTCTAATATTTTTTTATTTCAGCGTTAATTTCAGTTTTCAGGACTACTGAAAACTATTTTTAATAGCTTTGGTCTTAGTTACCAAACTAATTTTGGTTTTATTTGCCAAAAACAACATGGCACTCAATCATTTAGGTGTCTTTGTACAAGATCAATATATTAGGAAACTTCATGTGCTTTTAGAAAAACTAAAGAAGTTAAAAAAATCATATTATTATGGAAGCATAATGTAAGTGATTTACGATAAGGTTTTGTTAGTAATGTACAGGATTAACTAACAGTAACCATTTGCAATACATGTGTTACTGTAATTGTTGATCTTTTTTAGTTTATAAAAATACAGTCATTCATTGTTCGTTCATGTTTACAGTGAATTAACTACAACCCTTGAGTTTAATAATGTATTAGTAAATCTTTAAATTAACAGCAGATTAATAAATGCTGCAGAAGTGCAGTTCATCGTAAACTAATGTAGTTAATTAATAAAACCTTATTGTAAAGTGTTACCAATGATTCTAGTTGTGCTTAGCTCTAAAAATATTTCTTTGGCTAGAAAGTTCTATTTTTTAAGTACAATGTTATTGAACGATCAACTGAAATTCATTGGTTAAATGTGTGGAAACGCCCAAACTAAAGATTTTCCTAGTCGACTGTTAGTTGTTCAATCAAGCCATTAGTCGGGAATAAAAATGCATGCTAATGCAAGCTGGCTAACGTTAGGTTACCATTTACAAGTTTTAAATGATAGATCATATTTAAGTTTGCATATCACCTATTTGTGGTCATTCTTTACCATCTCGAAATTTTCCCACACTTTGAATTGTCCTGACATACTGTATCACCACATGGACCAGCCGTGTTATTTTTATGAGGGCTACTCATCTCATCACATTTGGATTCAATTTCAAGCTCACAACTTCAAGCTTCCCAAATTTTGATTCCCAGCCTTATTCACTGGCGACATACTGTGGTCTCAAGCCTCTGTTGATCTCTTGAGCATGTGTGTGATCAGACGTGAGCTAGCGCACATGACTTTTGTCACTGAAGTAGGTGAACTTACGCCTAGCTGATACGGCCGAAATGAACAGTGAATTTTTGAAGGTGTGAGATATACCACTTTGTATACCAACCAAAAACATTTCAGTGCAAGAAAAGATGCATTTTTATGTTTCTTATATAATTGTTGATTATAGTGGAAATCCATCTTGTAAATCATGTAAACTTGATTGACTGCTTAATTTCCCCTTTAAATAATAACATTAATTTGATTCTAACAAATCCTGAACACTTTTTCAGCATCAAGCCATTTGCACAAACTCCTTACCCAAACCTATCAGGACCTGTTCAACCCTTATCATGTAAGTGTACTAGTACACTAGTAGTCCATTTCTAGCACAGCTCACGCCTGCCACCATTTCTTCTCTGTTTATGCCTGTGGTTAAGTCTCACTGGCGCCCCCTTGTGTTTGTCCAGCATACGAGCCCCTGGCCCCTCCTCCCCCACCGGTGGCCACCGCAGTGCCCGTGTGGCAGGATCGCACCATTCGCCTCCTCAAAACTGCGTCTTCTGGAGTACTCCGCGTTCATGGAGGTCCCGCAGGACCAGGACTCTGTGAGTAGAGAGGAGCTCTCCTCAAATGTGCTTATTCTGTATCATGTGTATAGACAAGACAAGTTTGTTCAGGCATGGTTTTGTAGGGAATTACAAACGCACATATATTCAAACACACTTAACTATAGAATCAATTCTTAATGCGCATGTGAACGCCATCAGCGTTTATCACAGGTTTGCGTGTAAAGTCTGTTTAGAGATATTCATATACATTTTTACCTTACAGTTACTGTAAATCCAGCATCTAGTTCATAAACGCTAGATAAGAACTGGTCCTTCGACTGAGCCTGGGTTCTCCCAAGGTTTTTTTTTCTCCATTGGGTCACTTGATGGGATTTAGGACACCATTGGGTCACTTTATGAAGTTTTAGGACACCATTGGGTCACTTGATGGAGATTTAGGACACCATTGGGTCACTCTGATGGAGTTTCAGGACACCATTGGGTCACCTGATGGAGTTTGAGGGCACCATTGGGTCACCTGATGGAGTTTTAGGACACCATTGGGTCACCTGATGGAGTTTTAGGACACCATTGGGTCACCTGATGGAGTTTTAGGACACCATTGGGTCACCTGGTGGAGTTTAGGGCACCATTGGGTCACCTGATGGAGTTTAGGACACCATTGGGTCACTTGATGGAGTTTAGGACACCATTGGGTCACCTGATGGAGTTTTAGGACACCATTGGGTCACCTGATGGAGTTTGAGGGCACCATTGGGTCACCTGATGGAGTTTGAGGGCACCATTGGGTCACCTGATGGAGTTTTAGGGCACCATTGGGTCACTTGATGGAGTTTTAGGACACCATTGGGTCACTTGATGGAGTTTTAGGACACCATTGGGTCACCTGATGGAGTTTTAGGACACCATTGGGTCACCTGGTGGAGTTTAGGGCACCATTGGGTCACTTGATGGAGTTTTAGGACACCATTGGGTCACCTGATGGAGTTTAGGACACCATTGGGTCACCTGATGGAGTTTCAGGACACCATTGGGTCACCTGATGGAGTTTGAGGGCACCATTGGGTCACCTGATGGAGTTTTAGGACACCATTGGGTCACCTGATGGAGTTTTAGGACACCATTGGGTCACCTGATGGAGTTTAGGACACCATTGGGTCACCTGGTGGAGTTTCAGGGCACCATTGGGTCACCTGATGGAGTTTTAGGACACCTTTGGGTCACCTGATGGAGTTTTAGGACACCATTGGGTCACTTGATGGAGTTTTTGGGCACCATTGGGTCACTTGATGGAGTTTTAGGACACCATTGGGTCACCTGGTGGAGTTTAGGGCACCATTGGGTCACCTGATGAAGTTTTAGGACACCATTGGGTCACCTGGTGGAGTTTCAGGACACCATTGGGTCACCTGGTGGAGTTTTAGGACACCATTGGGTCACCTGATGGAGTTTAGGACACCATTGGGTCACCTGATGGAGTTTTCAGGACACCATTGGGTCACTTTATGGAGTGATAGCAAAATTGCATAAGAAATACAGACAACTCTTAAATGAAATGAACTTTAATAACAATATATTTTGCATGTCTGTTTACAGTACAGCAAACACCTGTTTGTTCACATTGGCCAGACCAACCCGTCCTACAGCGACCCTCTGCTGGAGGCGGTGGACATCCGACAGATCTACGACAAGTTCCCTGAGAAGAAGGGAGGACTCAAGGAGTTGTACGAGAAGGGCCCTCAAAACGCGTCTTCCTCGTCAAATTTTGGGTGCGTCACATCATCTCGCAATTGTGACGTTTATTTCTCAGAACTGTGACCTTATACCTTGCAATTCTGACTTTATATCTCAGAATTGCAACTTTTGCTTAATTTTGACTTCATATAAAAAGTCGCTATTATTATTATTAATTTTTTTTATTCAGTGCGGAAACAAGCTTCCATAGGTTGTATCATGGCATGCGCTAAAGTACTGAGTGTGTTTTTCCTCAGGCGGATCTGAATAACAGTGGCGTCCAGGATGGGCCGGGCTCCTTCTACGGAGTCAGCAGTCAGTACAGCAGCTCCGAGAACATGACCATCACCGTCTCAACCAAAGTCTGCTCCTTCGGGAAGCAAGTGGTGGAAAAAGTGGAGGTGAGTGTGATCGCCAACACCATTAATATGACTGAAAAGTGCCAGTGCTTCTGTTTTAAAAAGCCCATTTGCATTTACAGACGGAGTTCGCTCTGATGTTGAGGGAGGGAAGTGTTTGTATCGCATCCATCGCTCTCCCATGTGTGAATATATGATCAACTTCATCCACAAGCTCAAGCACCTGCCTGAGAAATACATGATGAACAGCGTATTAGAAAACTTCACCATCTTACAGGTAAAAGGCCCAAAAATATTTCATAGTTGATTTTGAAAGATTATATATTAAGATATTGTTTTATAGTGTTCATTTCCACTCAAAGTACTTTTCATAACATTTAAAGTGAGGCAGTAACTGAGGATTAATATATAGTTTGGCAGATTTTTTTCCCTGTAATTTATTGGAAACACAAAATAAAATAAATATTTACATAGTAAAATTAGCTAAACTAACATTTATTTAATTATTTTAATATACCTGCTGTCTGTCATTTGTCTCTTTAATAAGAATCAATTTATATTTAATTCATACAGTGAAGACTATGCAGTGTTTTGTTTTTATTATGGATGCCAAGCGATTACATTTTTACTAAATATATCGATGTGCCGAATAATTAATCTAAAAAAAAAAAAAAAAAAAAAATATATATATATATATATATATATATATATATATATATATATATATATAACTAATTAATTAAAATAATTAATGAAATCTGATATATTATACATATATGACAGGCTGTCAAATCGATTAATTGGATCCAAAATAAAAGTTTTTGTTTACATAATATATATGGGTGCACTGTGTATAATTATATATATATATATATATATATATATATATATATATATATATATATATATATATATATATATATATATATATATATATAAATAAATACACACACGCATGTATATTTACAAAAAAATATTATTTATATATAAAATATTTATATATAATATAAATTATAAATAAATCTATATACAGTATTTAAAAATATTTCTTAAATATATACAAGCATGTGTGTGTATTTATATATATAAAATAATTATACACAGTGCACCCACATATATTATGTAAAAACAAACTTTTATTTTGGATGCGATTAATCGTTTGACAGCCCTAATATATATATATATATATATATATATATATATATATATATATATATATATATATAAAATGTTAATTTTTATATATTGTGAAATAAGATTTTAGTCATATCGCTCACCCCTAAATGTGTGAAATAAACATTTGTGTGAAATAAACATTTTTTGTGTTTTTTTATATGAAATCAGTGTTTTATTCTTCTGTAATATGAATTCTCTGAATGTTCTTCTTCTGTTTGCCTCGCTGCAGGTGGTGACCCACAGGGAAACCCAGGAGACACTACTGTGTATAGCGTTTGTATTCGAAGTGTCGACAAGTGAACACGGGGCACAATACCACGTCTATAGGCTCATTAAGGACTAGCGCGGCCGAGAGCGGTTCTGTTGCTTTGCACACTCCCTCCGTCACACGTGTGGAGGAATATGCCAAATTGTCCAAACATCGGAGGAATACGCCAAAATGTTACACAAAACCAAATGTTTTGCTTCTGTTCTGATCCTGGTGCAGAATTTGATTTGAGTCTTTGAGGAGATAAAAAATATAGTATTACTCTGTTTAAAAAAACTTTTTGTTTTGAAATGCCTTAAATGGGTCACATTGGTTTTGTTGCATATACAGATCATAGATGTCGTTTTAAGCTTTGTTGTGTCTCCATGGAGGGAATGTGAATGTGTGGATGGGAAAGAATGTCATGGAAGACAATGTGTGCCGTTTATAAGTGGTGCATGCAGCATTTTACAGTGATATAAGAAGGGTGAATCTCATGAAGAAATCTCATTTTACTCTCAAATCAAGAGATTAAAAATATATACCATATGCCTGTTTTGAATAAAGGCTGTTTTTAGAGAGAAGAAAATTGCATTTTGACATTATTTTAATTAAGCACGTTGCCTCCCTAAATTCTTATCATCATAATGCAACAGAAAATGCTATTCTCATTACTCTGAGACACTTGCAGAAATCATCCTGTTTGAATGCAGTGATTTTTGTTTAACATAACTAACTCAGATTTGGGAGGAAATGTGTTCAAATGGCAAAATGCAATAAAATTAAATGTTTTTCTTTTCTTTATGAAAATATATATATATATATATATATATATATATATATATATAAAAATTATATATATATATATATTTTTTCATATATATATATTTTTTTTATATATATATATATATATATATATATATATATATATATATATATATATATATATTTTTTTTTTTTTTTTTTTTTTTTTTTTGAAAAATTCCTTTTGATTTTGGGGTGAAATATGACCTGGACATGTTCCTGACAAGTTTCATGAGATTCACCTGATTTGTAAATGAGGACCAGGTCGGCCAGCGGAGGGTTTACGTTCATATTTTATTAAGACAGACCTACTGAAAACAAACTGCAGTTTGAAAACCTTTTCCTGGCCTTAAACCAAATAACACAAGATTTCAGATCTGCAGATGTCATTTGAACAACAGAAGAGGCGTCAGAAACGTTTTGCAGGTACTAAAGTACTTTGAGTAGTTGACCCAAATGTGAGTGCCTTTCTTTAAAGAACACAAGTTGATTGATACTCTGAAGTGCCTTTTGACTACCTCTCGACGTAAAATAGTAGGAATAGATAAAGCGATCGATTTCTTTATGCTACAACATGACTAAGTGTTTGACTCTGCTGTTCATTGAAGCTTTCTCAAGATGCCGTGATCTGAGGAAAGGTTGACCGTGATCATCCGTCAGGTTAAAGGGATAGTTCACTTTAAAATTAATTTTTGGTATGTTTTAGCTTACCTCAAGGGCATCCAAGATGTAGGTGTCTTTGTTTCCGCAGTAGTTTCAATTTTGATATTTTTAGGTCAAACCGTTCTTGTCTGTCAGTCATATAATGAAGGTCTATGGTCACCACCTCAAAGAGCATGCACAGAGAAGTCCAAATTAAACATGATTTAATGTCTCGTAAATGTAAGTACACATTGATGGCCTAAGACATGAAACGAGCGGTTTGTGTGAGAAAACCAACAGTATTTATATCGTTTTACCTCTCTATAATCACAGTCACGTCCAAGTGAGGGCACGGACGCTTTGTGGTTACAAGAGGTAAAACGATATAAATACTATTCGTTTTCTCACACAAACCGCTCGTTTCGTGTCTTAGGTCATCAATGTGTACTTACATTTACGAGTCATTAAATCATGTTTAATCTGGACTTCTCTGTGCATGCTCTTTGAGGTGGTGACCATAGACCTGCATTATATGACTGACAGACAAGAACGGTTTGACCTAAAAATATCAAAAATGCGGAAAACAAAGACACCTACATCTTAGATGCCCTTGAGGTAAATGAAACACAAAAATTAATTTCAAAGTGAACTATCTCTTTAAATGTCACTCTGGTACAATGAGAAACGGCTTTACAGTTGCTGCCCATCGAGATTTGAAATGTTTAATCCTGGAACAATACCTCGATAGAGTTGCCTGTTTTTTGTCTTTTTCAATCTGAGAATGTTGCATCGCTGTTCGTGCTTTAAACCCTCAAAGAGAATGTGTGTTTCTTCTTCACCTTCACGTCGTCCCTGCACTGTTTACCTTCTGCATCTACGTTTACTGTTCGATCCTTTCGTTTTCAGTTAAACGACAGTTTTTTTTAGTATAGTGTAAAAGGGAAAGTCATTAATTTCACCATGTACGTCAACACGACTGTTATAGTTCTTATCATCTGCGCATACTCCCTTAAAGTCGGTTTCTTTACAATTACTTTTGGATTACATGAATGCACCAGGTGTGTTTTTACAGAACTGCCATTTTAATGGATCATGGGTATCTTTTGCTACTACTGAAAATGAAATCATGTTTATTTTCCCCATAGAGAACTAAAAACTTGAATTTTAGCTCTGATTTGATGTTTCAAATACCCGTACTTGATAAAACCATGTAGCATTTTTGCCCTTTAAATTCAAAGACAGCACAGTTTGTATGGAAATGTTCTTGTACGGATGGTTTTTGGTCATGAGTTGGCACTCGCTGATTGCAGTTTTATGTCTAGATAAGTTTTGAAGGTACTGCTAATTCTTGGGTACACCTTAAAAGCAGAAATGTAATGTATATTGGTACAATCTTAACCTGCATTTTCATGTTTGAACTTCAATGACGAGAGTTTCCCTCAATTGTATTTTTTCTTACAGGCTTTTTGTTTCCATTTTTATAATTATTGTTGTTATAATTATTAATTTTATGTTTGCTCTTTGACTTTTGATCCTATATGCATACATGGAAAATTTTTGTGTTACTTCTGTTATTTTATGCCATAATCTAAGTGGTGTTGGCAAAAGCTTTCCCCTGTTTTTAACAGTACGTTGTGGCCTTGGTTACCAATTGTGCATTGCAGTTATGTATCGAATATCTTCAATGTTAGGGTTTGTATAATATAATCAAAACAATGTATAGCAATACCAATAAAATGGCATGGGTCTCCTTGGACCATATTTCTTAAAACACACTTACAACTTTGTAAAAGTGTCTTTATTCTTCTGACAAAAATGTGAATGAAAGCACAGTACTGAACAACAGAATATCAGCTTATAACAACTTGTGAGTGTTGATTGTATTTTGTAATGAATTATGACCACTGTTCAGAAAGAGATGGTATTCCTCTTACAACAAAGTACTATGGTGTTTTAATATATATTTAATACGTTGCTGCCTTAAATTAAGTACAATCAACTTGAATGTTTATGGTGCTATATTGCATTCACTTGAAGAAAAAAATCTACTCTTGTTTTTCTGAATTAAAGAGTTAATTTTTCATGAGAATTTTTTTTGCTCTGTTTTCCTGAATTAACGAGTTAAGTTTTCATGAGAACATTTTTTTTGCTCTGTTTTTCTGAATTAATGAGTTAATTTTTCACGGATTTTTTTTGCTCTGTTTTTCTGAATGAAAATCTTTTCTTATGAAAAATTAAGTCGTTAATTCAGAAAAACAGAGCAAAAACTTTTTTCTCATGAAAAATTAAGTCGTTAATTCAGAAAAACAGAGCAAAAACTTTTTTCTAATGAAAAAATGAAGTCGTTAATTCAGAAAAACAGAGCAAAAACTTTTTTCTTATGAAAAATTAACTCATTAATTCAAGAAAAACAGAGCAAAAAAAAATTTCTCATGAAAAATTAACTCGTTAATTCAGAAAAACAGAGCAAAAAAAAGTCGATTTTTTTTTCTTCAAGTGAATGCAATACTGCCATCGTAGTACGTTTAAGTTATTTCAACTCAAATTACATTAAACTGACTAGAAACCTTTTTTTTTGCTCTGGAAATTATTTTTGTGTAAATATTTCAGGATTATTTTGGCGCACACAAATGCATTTAAAGAGATTTTAAAGGGATCGATAATAATCTGTCGTTTCCCCTCATGATCTGAGCCCAGGGCTCTCAAGCGTCACGCATTGAGCGTGACAGTCACTCATTTCGGTCTTTTGTTGTCTCACTCCGCCACACATTGTATTTCTCACGCAGAAAAACTGTTTATCATATATTTAATATGCCGCAGCGCCCAAATTGTCTCTAGCCGCTTCACTCTCATAGTGGAACGTCGAACGCGCGCGTCTCCCCTGCTCTCGCAGCCTGTCGCTTTATCAGCCAATCAAAAAAAGGAAAGGGCTACACAATTTTAGCCAATCAGAAAATAGCACTACTGTATCTGGGTAAGATTTAACGCAACAACCAATAAAAAAGCATTTCAAGGAATTGTTCACGTGATTCTGCAACAACATCTCTTCCAAAGTTTCGTTCACCCGCAGAGGAAACGACTGGAGCTCCGAATATCACTGAGCAGAGTAAGTCATGAGATCTCCTGTTTTAATGTTACAACAAATTTACAAATTGTTTGACACAAACAAAGACAACTTGACTGCTGTTAGAGAATCATATTTTATAATTATCCTGGCCATGGATGCATTAATCATTGCATATATGTCTTTCAAAGATGTCAGGTAAAAAGCAAACGAGCATCCTCTCATTCGCCCTGAGAGGAAAGCCCCCTAAAAAGGCTAGGTTAGAGGATGCTGGCCCAGAGAAGGTGGCCAAAAGGGTAGGCCCATTAGAGGAGGAGACGGTGCCATGTGTCATACATTTTCTGCAAGTCTCAGCAATTAATAACAACACAAAAACACTAATATTAATATTATTAATGAAACACCCACATTCCAACGACCCCCCCCCTCAACAACCAACAACACCCCCCCCCCCCCCCATTGGGGCGGAGAATGTCACTCTTGCCTGTCTTCAAAACTTGAGAGCCCTGTGAGCCTGTGTCTCTTCTGCTAAAAACTAAAGATGATATTTTGTAACCAGTTGACATTGACTTCCATACTGTTTTCTTCAAATGTCATTGTTTGGCTACAAAATACTCTTCATAATATATTATTTTGTATTCAACAGAACAAAGACATGTATTTAGGTTGGGAACAAATTGAGGGGAGTAATAACAGAATTTTAATTTTTGGTTGAACTATCCCTTTAAAACATCCCATCCAATAACGTTACTCACCAACGCGCTGAGAAAACTAACAGTCTGGAAAATTTCACCTGAATAATTATGAATTTAATTGAAATAAGGAAATTTAATTGATCTGTCGTACTTGACCGAACAAATTCATTGAAAAGTAAACGAACTCATTTTCCCAACAATCCAGTCATCGAGGCGCTTGTTGATGACGAATGCGCTACGTTGAACGTCGGCGGAGCGGACTCGCGCGTGACGTCACCAACTTCAATGCATTTGCTGGCAAAATAGCACTTGTGAGAAAACAAACGAACAAATAAAAAAACTTCCTTTGACCATTTTATTGCACAACTCTGATTATGCGCCATACAATTACAAACGCGTGTGTCAGTCAAAGAGAGACGCTTGATAAAGCTTTATTTTGATTCACGTGAACACGTTTACTCATGTTACAGGTTAAAGTTAAATGATTAATGTCCAACAAACGCGTTTGATAAAGCGAATGCTCTTTCTTCAGAGACATCTCTGACGTTAGATCAGTAGATGAGGAAGTCGCGGTTGGACTGATCAGGTGGACAGGATATGAGACTCAAAAACTCGTGAAAAATTGTCCATCGCAGAGATTATAGCGCCGAAGACTGTTTTGGATTGATTGAGTGAAACTTTTTATAAAGGTAAGATCGGATCTCCAGCATATAAGATTGCATGTAATAGCATTTAAAAGATCCTGCATCATTTGATCGCAGATTAAACTTGCTTTTTGCATTGACATTCATTTTAAAGTGTGATTTAAGCGTCTATATTACATTACATGTTTGCACTACCTTCAATAATGTCCCTGTGTGTTTGCAACAAGTATTTTATGTTCAGCAATGCTTCATTTTTGATCACTGAAAAAACAGTCAAATATTACATTTAAAATAACGGTTTTCTTTATTATATTTATTTATATGGTGTATTATATTTATTCATATTATGATTACATACAACAACATTTAAAACGTTTTATAATATAATATATAGATATATATTACTATGTTTAATATGGGCTTGCTTACATATGCACTCTCTCTCAAAACAGTAATAACTGCTGAGAATTTACGTCACATGAATAACTATATTTTAAACATAATAAATCAATTAGCAAACACCATCGCACACCTGCAGGTGAAAGGTGTGTGGGGTAAAAAGAGCAGCACACTATCAGTTTGCAAATGAGTATAAATTTTATACGTATGCTTAGGCATATATATATATATATATATATATATATATATATATATATATATATATATATATATATATATATATACACATACATTATATATATCCTATATATACATATACACACATACACACTATATATATATATATATAAATATACAAGCTCAGTGGCTGGTCTCCCTCATTCCTCAGTCCGTAAACACAGATCCTCTGGCGCCTGTCAGTGTGTGTGTGTGTGTGTGTGTGTGTGTGTGTGTGTGTGTGTGTGTGTGTGTGTGTGTGGGTGGAGCAGCTGTGTCTGTGTTTACTGTCCCTGATGATCATAACGCTGCCGGAGCAAATGTTGATGTGTACTGGTGTAAAATGAATACACTGATTTACTGTCATCACAAACACATGCTGGATTATTCAGATCAGTCGGTGTGTAAACTTGCAGTGAGTTTATATTAGAAAGATCTTAGGGGATTTGCAAGAATCTTGTGTCATAATTTCATACATTATGAATTATTAATGTGTTTATAATGCATTAAATCTTGTCATAAATAATTGTAACCAAAGTTAAAATGCATTATAATATTGCCAGTACTGAAATGCATTTTTAATGTGTTGTTTTTAATTTGATTGAATGCATTACACAGTCTAAAGGTGTAACAATGAATTATAACTGTGGTTACAATTATTCATGAGACCATACAATGCATTATAACACACAGTACAACACGTTGCATTATTTATGCATTAAAAATACTTAAACGTGTACAACACAGTAGTGGACCTTTGACCCTTGGTATCTGAGGTGGAGCCATAATAATATCCACCAGCAGCCGGGCGTTATGATTTATGAGCGCTGTATATCAGACGTGTGTGTCTGATCTGAACTCTGTCTGTGGATTTACTCAGTCAAAGGTATTTAAATGACTCGCATGGTTCCTGTGAACTAGTTCCTGTCAGAAGCTACTGACTAAACACGTCTCAGTTTAATGCAGTTTAGCCAGGTCAGGTAAATATGATATATATATATATATATATATATATATATATATATATATATATATATATATATATATATATATTTTTTTTTTTTAGGTTGGTGAAGTGGTTTGGATTTATTTTGTGTTTCTGGATGTATTTTTAATAGTGTTTTTTCACAGTATCTTTAAAAACATTGCTAAAGACAAACCAGTAGCCACTAACTTCATCTTTTAGTGCACTATTTAGTGTAAACAGTCTGAAGCGTAGAGTAACTCTCATTCTGAGAAATGCTCAACTGAATCTACCCCGTGTTGTTTTGTGTGTTTGAACTGAATTCCTCTCATCTGTCCTCACAGACCATCCCATAAGACGTATCGCCATGACAACCCCAGAGCCAATCAGATTACGCGTCCTTCTCTCTCAACTGCTGGTAAGTTCACTCTTTACATCGATACGCGTTTCCTTTTGCTGAAGAAATCTGCACAGTATTCTGATATTCATAATTAATCGATCTAACGGATCCTACTGGGAATATTTTATAGGATTCCAACTTAAAAAAAAGTCAAAACAAATTATTAAAATATTATCTGAAAAATATTTACTTTGTATTATCTTACTATGGAAGTGTATTGCATTCACTTGAAGAAACAAATCTACTCTGTTTTTATGAATTAACGAGTTAATTATCTCACAATTACGAGATAATTTTTCATGGAAAAAAGTTTTTCTCTGTTTTTATAAATTAATCGAGTTAATTATCTCACAATTATCAGATCATTTTTCATGGAAAAAAGTTTTTGCTCTGTTTTCTGAATTAATGACTTGATTATCTTCAAGAAAAATATTTCTCATAATTCTGAGATAATTAACTTGTTAATTTATGAAATTCAATTTCTGAATACGCTTACTTATCTTACCTTATCTTTCTACAAGATATTTTTCATACCAAGTGACAAAATACCTTTTTTTAATTCAATGAGCTATTTATAATTTATAATATTAATATTCATAATTAATCATTTATATATTTAAATTTTAATTTAATAAAAAATATAAAACTGAAAATATGTAAATAAACATTTTTACTGTGTGTTTCAGAAATTTGCATAATATGCAAATTTGTGATTTTTCATTTCCTACTGTTAAAATGGATTTCGTAAAATCTTTTTATTTTTCCCTCAAATGTCTATGCACTGGACTGATATCCTGAAGTGATAAATGTGTAAAGGATGAGTGCATGAGTTTTCTGTGATTGCTTTAGGGGGATCCGATACCTCGAGTAAGAACTGCAGGGACAGGTTTGTTCTGATCGGAGATCTGCTGAATCAGGAACAGCTGGATGTAGCGTTACTGCAGGAGGTGAAGCAAACTTGCACAAGTATAGACGTTTACATGCATACACCGCACATGGTTTCAGGTTTAAAGGATAGTTCACTTTGAAATTTATTTCCAGATGTTTCATCTTACTTTAAGGCATTTGAAGATGTAGGTGTCTTCGTTTTTGCATTAGTTTCAATTTTGATATTTTAGGTCAAACTGTTGTTGTCTGTCAGTCATATAATGGGATGTCTCATGGTCACCACTTCAAAGAGCATGCACAATAGAAGTCCAGATTAAACATGATTTAATGACTCGTAAATGTAAGTACACATTGATGGCCTAAGACACGAAGCAAGCGGTTTGTGTGAGAAAACGAACAGTATTTATATCGTTTTTTAAAACACAGCCACAAAGCGCCCATGCCCTCAGATCACTTGGACGTGGCTGTGGTTACAATAAGGAAAAAACTAAATAAATACTGTTAGTTTTCTCACACAAACCGCTCGTTTCGTGTCTTAGGCCATCAATGTGTACTTACATTTACGAGTCATTAAATCATGTTTAATCTGGACTTCTCTGTGCATGCTCTTTGAGGTGGTGACCATAGACCTCCATTATATGACTGACAGACAAGAACGGTTTGACCTAAAAATATCAAAATTGAAACTACTGCGGAAACAAAGACGCCTACATCTTAGATGCCCTTGAGGTAAGATAAAACATATCAAACATAAATTTCAAAGTGAACTATCCCTTTAACGTCTCCACAACGATAGAATAAGATTCAGATGCATCTGTTGTCTTTTAGCTGAATATTAAAAACAGGATTGTACTGTAGAATGACATGTTTTGATTACAGGTCTGGTGTGAGGAAGACTTTCTGTTTTTAAAGAAGAAGCTCTGCAGTGTCTATCCGTTTTCCCATTATTTTAAAAGGTAAATCATGTTTAAATGCATGAATATATCAATGAAGTCCCTGAAAAGTTCTTCAGGCTTAAATGCACAAATGTTTAAGCACAGGGACTCAGTTGTGAATGAATTTTCTCTAAAGTAACACTTTCTCGTCTTCAGTGGATTTATAGGAAGTGGCACTGGCCGTGTTTTCCATACATTCGAATCCATGCACGCTTTTCTGTACAGATACTCATTAAACGGATATCCGTACATGGTGGGTCTGATCAATTATGTATATATGCTTAATAATGTACATAATAAAAATATTATGGTTTTAAACATTATTTTACATCCTAACCAGTCGAAACTGTAAACCATTATCACATCCATTATTGACACATACTTATTAATAAAAGTGGCGTCAGTTTCCTCTTTCAATGTCAGGGCTGATTGATGCTCAATAAAAGTCTTGTTAATGATCTGATCTTGAATCAGGCTCTAACATGGAGACTGGTTCGGTGGCAAGGCTGTCTGGAAGGTCCTGCTTAACATCAGTGGGCTGAATGTTCATGTCTTTGTAACTCATGTAAGTTCATGCAAAATGTGTGTACGAGTCTTATTTTACTATTAAAGTATTTATAATATTTTGAATTAACTGTTTATTTTTCATTTTAGTTATTTTATGTGCTTTTGGCATTAGCACTTATGTATAGAAGCTTGTTTCCGCTATATAATAAAAAAATAAAAAGGTAATTGCTGACTTTTTATC
Organism: Hybognathus amarus; assembly: GCA_030378365.1. NCBI lineage: Eukaryota > Metazoa > Chordata > Actinopteri > Cypriniformes > Leuciscidae > Hybognathus > Hybognathus amarus. The sequence goes on along the minus strand of JAQIUQ010003235.1, from coordinate 45,697 downwards.
AAGCAATTGCAACTTTTTATCTCACAATTCTGACTTTTTCTCACAATTGCGAGTTTACATTTGGATTCTGACTTTATTTCTCAGATTTGAGAGATGTAAACACGCAATTGTGTGATATAAAGTCAGAATTGTGAGATATAAAGTCGCAATTGTGTGAAAGTCAGAATTGCAATTATGTATTGCATATTGTATATCGCAATTGCGACTTTTTCTCAGAATTGCGACTTTATATCTCGTAATTGCAATTTTATATCTCAGAATTGCAACTTTATATCTCTCAATTGTGACTTAATATCTTGCAATTGCGACTTTATATCTCAGAATTGCGACTTTATATCTCAGAATTGCGACTTTATATCTCGCAATTGCGACTTTATCTCAGAATTGTGACTTTATGTCTCGCAATTGTGACTTTATTTACTCATAGCTTTGAATCTGACATCTCGCAATTGTGAGATAAAAAGTCGTAATTATTTTTTTATTTTTTTATTCAGTGTCGGAAACAAGCTTCCATACTTATGTGCTTTTCTATTTATTTTAAAATGTCAATTTTATATACCTAAACTTAAACTTGTTTCATTTCAGTTAGTTGCTAAGGGAACATTTCTAATGTTCATTCAAGTTTTTTAATTTTAAGTTTTTAGGTAACGCTTTACAATAAGGTTCCATTCGTTAACATTAGATAACTACATTAGTTTAGTTAACATGAACTGAACAATTAATAACTTAACAATGCATTTATTATTCCTAATTTCTGTTCATTTCAACATTTTCTTATACATTATTAAAATCAAAAGTTGTATCCGTTAATATTATTTAATGGACCTGAGCTAACATGAACAAACAAGGAAACAGTTGTATTTTTATCCACTAATGTTAACAAAGATAAATAAATACTGTAAATTGCTCATTGCTCGTTAACGTTATTTAATGCATTAGCCAATTTTAACTAATAGGGAGGGCCTTATTGTAAAGTTTTTCATTTAATTTATTGTTATTTTCAACTACCAATTCTTTTGTTGTTTAACAATAACACTGTAATGAATGTTTGTTTATTCCAGCTGCATGCAGAATATTGCAGAGAGAAAGACTCATATCTCCCGCACTCGAGTGGTTCAAGCCTGGGAGCTGCAACAGTTCATAAGGTCAGAGGTCTCTTTCTGCAGCTGCAACTGCCATGTGATTGGTTGATTAGATAATTGCATTAATGAGAAATTGAACAGGTGTTCCTAATAATCCTTTAGGTGAGTGTAGTTTTTAATTGCTTGATCTTTCAATGAAATGTGCCTGAGATCACACTGATCTGAAAACAGACGTAAGCCAATCAGATTCCTGCTCTGATTCCTCAATGTATACGACCTAAAGGCACACTCAGTGCTGGAGCGGATGTGGTGATCCTGGCCGGAGATCTGAACATGCACCCGGACGACCTCGGTACCAGACTGTTGAGGAACTACACTGGACTGCTGGATAGCTTCAGTGAGGCCGCCAACTTTGACGTCAGTAATGCAGTGTGATCCTGTCGGACATCTAATGATGATATGTTTATAGCTGTTTAAGGCCCCGTTTACTCGGCTCTGATCGGATCACAAGTAGACGATGGCGGACACATACACACTTACACCTGGGTGTCTCTTTTGTCCACTTTCAATCACTTCTGTCCTGATTTCTCAAGGGGAGGGTTTATGGGCGGGGAAATATATGTTTTTTCTCGAAGAAACCAGGACAGAAGTGTTTGAGAGTGGACAAAAGAGATAGATTAAAACACCAGGTGTAAGCGTGTATGTGTCCACGTCATCTACTGTGATTCGATCGACTCAGAACGCATCATAGCAGGAGTAAACAGGGCCTAAGTTATGATTTATAATGACATCCTGTTGTTAATACCAGGGATGTGAGGAAGGATTCACCCATATATCTGAAAACCCTTTCACACACACGGATGGTCTCGTTCCTTTTGGGGGAGGGGTCCGGATAGACTACATCCTGTTCAAGGTAAAACAATGTTCTACTATTTCTATTACATTAAAGGAGTAGTTCACATTAAAAAAACGTTTGCTAATAATCAGTCGAAAAGAAATTCAGGTTTTTGATGAAAATATTCTAGGATTTTCTCCATATAATGGACTTCAATGGGGTCCAAATGGTTCAAGGTCCAAAAGACAGTTTCAGTGCAGCTTCAAAAGGCTTTAAATGACACCAGACGATGAATAAGGGTCTTATCAAGCGAAACGAGCGCTCATTTTGATAAACGAGTTCGAACATTCAGTCATGAATGCGCATCATAGAACAGAGTCAAGGCGAGCATTTGAGCTTATAAAACTTAAACTTTTTTATTTATTTATTAAATGAGCGATCATTTCGCTTGATAAGACCCTTATTCATCGTCTGGTGTCGTTTAAAGCCCTTTGAAGCTGCACTGAAACTCTCATTTTGGACCTTGAACCGTTTGGACCCCATTGAAGTCCATTATATGGAGAAAATCCTGGAATGTTTTCATCAAAAACCTTAATTTCTTTTCGACTGAAGAAAGAAAGACATGGACATCTTGGATGACATGGTGGTGAGTAAATTATCAGCAAAAGTTTTTTTTAAAAGTGAACTACTCCTTTAAGTGGTGTTTTCTGAGACTCAAACTGTTGCTTATAGTCTGGTTTAAATGATCTGAACAAACCCAAAAACTTTGACAACTTTAAACTGCTTAAAATTTGTTGTTTCCGAACTATTCTTGGAAGGATAGACTCTTCTTTGGTCTTTCTTTGCTCGGTACACACATATGCTGACAGCTGCTGTTTTGCAGGGATCAGAGGAAGTAGATGTGCGCTTGCTGAGTCTTTGTCCACCATGAAGGGTCCCGTTCCTGGACAGCCCTTCCCTGATTCAGACCACGAAGCTCTCACTGCCGAGTTCCTGCTTTACGCCAACTAAAAAGGGAAATGGATACAGGGAGAGAGAATTTGGCTGTATTCCAGGTATTTGTGCTTCAGTTTTTGGGGTCTTGAAATATTATTACATGCATTTTTGCATGCAACAACAACACAAACACATGCTGTGGTATTTCCCGCTCCATAATAAAGTTTGGAAATTTACTCTGTTTTTTAGATGTCAATGTGTTTTAAAGGAACAGTTCACCCAAAAAATATTCAGTGTTCTCGCCGCATATTGTTCCAAAATCACATAAAAAATCCTTACAGATCCATAAAAAAAATAAATAAATAAAAAAAACCACACTTTTGGCCTTGAAACATTCATGTGTGTGAGTGATTACTTTCATTTTCGGGTGAACTACTTCTTTAAAAATTGTTTTGACACCAACTATTTGAGGCTGGTAATATGTTTTTAAAACAAGGTTTTTGGAAGAAGTATTTTCTATTTGATCAAATACAGTAACCGTAATATTGTGAAATATTATTGCAATTTCAAATAAATTAGGGCTGACAAATGATTAATCGCATCCAAATTAAAAGTTTGTGTTTACATATATGTGGGTGCACTATGTATAATTATTTATATATATATATAAATACACACACATGCATGTATATATTTAAGAAATATTTTCATGTATATACTGTATATAGATTTATATATAATTTTTATTATATATAAATATTATATATATAAATAAATATTTTTTTCTTAAATATACATGCATGTGTTTGTGTATTTATTATATATATATATATATATATATATATATATATATATATATTATTTTTTATATATATATATATATATATATATATATGCATATGCACAAAATAATTATACACAATGTACCTACATATATTATGTAAACTAAAACTTTTATTTTGGATGTGATTAATCACGACTTAATCATTTGACATCCATAAAATAAACGTATTTTTATAAAATAAACGTAGCCCTGAAAATATTACGTATTTAATTTATTCCTGTGATCATTACTCCAGACTTCAGTGTCACATGATCCTTCACAAATCACTCTAATATGATGATTTGCTGCTCATAAAACATTTCTGAATATCATCAATGTTGAAAACAGTTGTGCTGCTTCATGTTTTTGTGGAAATAATGATACATTTTTTCTTTTCAGGATTCTTTAATAAACCGAAAGTAAAAAAAAACCCAGCATTTATTTGAAAGGGAAATTATAAATGTCTTCCGATCAATTTAACGTGTCTGACCGCAAACATTTCAATAGTGTCTGTATGTTTGTCTCTCAGATAAGCTTCCTGAGCTGGTCAACACAGTCAATGAAGCTCGTACTGAAGTAAAGGTGGGTCTACACTGCTCTGAGCGCATGCGCCACACCGCGGCTCGTACAGGCATCATGGGTCTTGTCCTGCTAGTGCTTGAGTTAGCCAGTCGCCGCTGTGCCGTTGTTTGCTCTGGGAGCTGAACAGCCCTTCCCTAAAGCCTCTTTCTACCTGCTGGGGGCGCTGTGCTTTGCCGTCCTCCTCTCTACACTGATGCTGTACATCTTCTACAGCATGGAGGTCAAGGCACTGGACGGCACTGAAGGACCAGATGAGACTGGCACTAAGTAGCCTTCAGGAACGGATTAAGGAGTACCCCAAGGCTTTGTCATCGGACCATTTGCGAAATTCACTTGACGGCAAGGATTCTGTGCATTTGTAGCAAAAAAGCTGAACTAAATGTGCTGATTGGAAGGAATACTGAACTGAAACTTTATGAGAAGGACAATGGGTCACTGTTTTTGATGTCTTAACTGAACTTGAACACAAACTATGCAGTTTTTTTCAGTTTTATTTTACAATACATTGAGGATAAATCTTCTGGAAACAAAGAAACCAGAAAATTAGGCAAAATCATTAATTCCATGACATCTATTTCACTTCATTTGTTCAGTCCAGGGGTCTCAGCAAACTTCCGAGGCTGCAGGATGACCTAAAATGTTATATATTCATATAATAATTACTTAATATAGTTATTATAATGTTGTTTTTTTTTAGTAATAATAGATATTATTAATAATAATTTTAATGTAGATTAAAATGATTACTTTCAACTTATATAACAATTAAAATGCTAACAAAAGACATTAATCAATCTTAATTGCATTTTTTTCTTAATAACTAACCAATTATTTTATCAAAAACACATAGTTCTTGAAACTTCTGAAATGCATGATGTATTTATGGACATATAGATTTAGAACCACTGCTTTAGAATAATTTTTTCCACTATGAATCACATGACAGCTCATAATCACTAATTAAATATTCCTTTGTTGACCTTTTTTAAATGGAGACCTGCTGAGCAGGCGTTCCTCTCCTTTGTATGTTAAATGTTTCCAATTATCCACTTTTGAAGTCTGCTTTTATTGTGCAATGTTCATGATAAGGCCATTTTGGCATACCAGAAACAACCTCATATCTCTTACAGTTTCTGTATTGGACAAGTCAAGTGGAGAAAGATAAAATACATTTAAATTGTTTTGTCAATCCATAAAGTTATTTTCCTTTTGTTTAACCTGGCAACAACCTCATTTATCTCTAATATAACTGTTTTGTTACACAAGTCTACCTTTTAAATAAAAAAGAAAATTCAGCAAGGTGATGTTTAATGTTTATTTTAATGTGACACTTGCCACAAGGGTGCAGTGTTGGATAGAAGAATCAGAATCTGGTGAGTTAAGAAAAGTTTCATGGTAGCTATTATTATTACACAAATATACAGTCAGTTACTGCATTTAGTGGATATTTGAACTTTTGTTTGAAGATGAAGTTTGGCCTCTCATTTTTACATGCTAAAATATTACACAACTTAAATAATCAAAGCAAAATTACATTTTTAATTGGTGTTTAATATGGTTATTTATTCTCACTTAAGCACAAGAATAGAAAGTGAGCTCTCCTCGTCTCTGTCACTTAGGACAAACATCGATTGTCTGAAAGTATAGGCTGGTGACGCATTGAGACAAAGCGTTTGTGGAGCGAGACCCGCCCTTGTACACTGGTCTGGGTGTGTCCGACTGCTGTCTGCACATGTGCGGTTACTAATGCATCTGATGGCCTGAATGATGAGTCTTCACTCTTAGTCATGGAGGTTCTCAGCTTCAGCTCTCAGGGCTGCAGTCTTTTGTTCATTTTGGAAAATAATGTCTCAAATAAATAGATTGGAGCAAAAACACATTTATATGTGAAATTATTTGGAGTTGCTCAGATCTAAAACCTTTCTGTTCTTTACATGTTGAACTTGATTGGCAACTTTTCCCTCAGTATATATTCAGCTATAAATAGCCAATTATACCGTATGTGGATCTATATTTTCATATATATTCAATAGTTTATATTTAAGGTTTGTAAAACCTTCAAGGCACATTCATTGGGGCAAAACACAAGTTATGACCAAAAGCAGGTCTTTTAGACTATGAACTGTCTGACAGATGGGATGTGAGAAATGATATCAACTTAATTTCTAGAATGGTATAGTAATTGTAAACGCAACATGCTTTTTTTGGTCATATATACTTCACAATGCATATAAATCAAAGTAATTCCCTTGATTTAGCCTGTGTAGCAAATATATTAAATAATGTGTAAGGTTTCATTATTTAACATAATTTTACTACTTTATTAATCTTAGTCAATGTTATTTTCAACATTTACTGATATATTATTCAGTAAATGTTGCTATTTACTGAATAAATAGCAACATTTTTCAGTAAATGTTGATACATTATACATTGATACATTATTCAGTAAATGTTGCAACATTTACTGATACATTATACATTATTAAAATAAAATGTTGTATTTATTAACATTAGTGTAGGCAATGAACTAACATGAATAATTAATAGCTGGATTTTTATAACAAAGTTAATAAATACTGTAACAAATGTATTGCTAGTTCATGTTAATACATTAACTCATGCTAACAAATGAGACTTTATTGTAAAGTTTTACCAATTAATTATCTTATTTTATTATTTTTATAGAAATAAGTTTTAGATGCTAAATACAATGTTATCGGTTACTCTAGGCCTATATAATATAAGCAACCAGTCGTTCTATTATCATTTACAAAGGGACTATATTTTCCAGCGGAAGTGTGTCACAGATGCATTTGCGTATTTTTAAAAAAATGATTTAAATTTGAAATCGTCTCGTCTGATTTTTTATGTACTTTAAAATACTATATTAAAGCATAAAACAATTAGAAAAGCAATAAAAAACGATGTTTTGTGAATAAATACGCCTGTGCCTTACAACGCCCTTTAAGCTTTCACAACAATGTTTCGTTAAAAATCAAACGTTTTTAAAGCACAGCTATTATCCTTATTAAAAGTGACAGTTTGTTTTATCATTAAAGGGCTTTCTTCGACTCATCATCGGTGAGAGGAGCAGAAAAAGGTGTTGAATGGGCTTTTGGGCGTCACATGGGCGTGTAAATTAGGGCAGGTCTAGTTCAATCTCTCTGTGAGTCAAACCTTGAATCAAACTCACAGCAGCCAGACGGAGCAGATAGTTGGAGCTTTACGAATCGGACCTCACCTGTCTCTGGAGGAGAGGCAAACGCAAAAATGATGCCCGAACCTTTAAAATCGGCTCTTTCGATAGGAGCTGTGGAGGACACGTCGCTCGCTCTCCCGTCCGATCAATCCGCGAGATCCGCGCAGCAGAGAGTCCTGGACCAGGTGCACACGATCAAGAGGAGCAAGTCCAAATACAGCAGCAAGAGTGTGTCCGGCCTCGCCTCACCCACCAGTGAGTTCACTTCTGCACTGAGTTTTATACCAGAAGGACTGTATTTTTCCGGAGTTTAAATTTTTTTTTTTTAGTTTAAATTGATAGTTTGGTCGTTAAAGAGTCCATGTACAAAAAACGACCATGCTATTAGAACAAAAGACATTTTGGTAGCATTGTCTTGTTCCCTATGCACATATTTTGTATTACAATAACTTTCTTTCTTCTGTCGAACTCAAAAGAAGATATTTTGACGTATCGACTTCCATAGTAAAAATGCAATGGTAGTCAACGGGGACCAGAAACTGACGGTTTCCTTTCAATATTCATATAAAATAAATGAAAACTCTGAACTCTCCGTAGTTTACTTATATTAACCAGTACTTTCTCATTGTATGTCCACGTAAGTGCACGTACTGTAAAATAAAGTGCAACCCACATTTTGTTCTGCCTGCAGTGCTAGTGCAGTAAAAAGTGAAATGATATTTGAGACATTATTTGGAGTTGCTCAGATCCGCAAACCTTTCTGTTCTTTAAATGCTCAACTTGATTGGCATTTTTGTTCTCTCAGTAAATGTTTATACTGTATGTTCTTCTATCGTATGTTGATTTATATTTAGTGTATATCTGAGGTCTTTGCTCAATAAGACATTTAAGGCATGATAACATGGTATTAGCATATTTTTTTCGCATTGTATTTTTTTTCTAATCTTTAATGCACTTTTTACAGGAATGGTCACAAAAAAGTGACATGGATTTTTTGTTTTAGGTGGGGTACTATAGTAGTGATGTTTCCATTACCAAAACTTCCAAAGTAATATTTTCAAGACAGGCGATGTAAAATATGCCGTATCGTGTTTTCCCTCTAGCTAAACATACTGGAGTTTTAAATCTGGTCTGTGATTTTTGTGACATTACGCAAACTGAATCAAATTGTCTATTGATTTCTATTATAAACTCTATTTATATGTTCGATAGACAATCCAATACCGTACAACTGAAAATGTGCATGATTTTCTTTTTTCTTTAAAAAAAATCACTTTAATTGTAATCCAATTTGTTTCATTCAGGCATATTAAATAAGATCTTGAAAAAAAAAAAATAATTGAAATGAACGCTCTGTAAAATATGTACCTTCCTATAATACATTAGTTATAGGTTAATAATAATAATACGTTTTATTTGGCCAACGCCTTTCTAAATACCCAAGGACATCTTACATGTTTCGGAGGACTTTTTAAAAAAAAAGGATAATACATTAAAATACTTTTAGATTCATAGTAGGCTAATACATGTTACAAATAAATCAGTAAAATGCTAAGAATGCCAGAAGAAAGCAACTATAAAAGTGTCAGGATGACTTAAAATGTTTTAATGATTAAAAGCTTTCTTAAAGAGATAGGTCTTTAACATATTTTCAAATGATACAGCAAATATTCAAAAGGTCCCTCAATGCATGTTTTATTTTTGATAAGAATTATAACGCCCTAAATCATTTTCTCTCTATTGCAGGTCCTGAAAGTGACAGTGTGTTTTACGACTTCAAGTTTTCTCCCGGAGCCTTGTTCGGCAGAGGAGGAACCATGACCAATGGGGTAAATCATCAGTCATTTCATTGCTCACACGTTCGCTTATTCATGTATTTGTATTTTGCTAATGAGGAACGTGTGTATAAATTGTTTTAATTTTCCCACGGTTGGGTGTGTAAAACACATTTCTTTATTCACTAGGCTGAGTGCTTCTCTTTATAGTCATCGATTCGAGATAACAATAGATATTTGTGGAATGCCAAACAAGCTTTTACTTTAGCTTGGAACTAATTACCTGGTTACGCATATATTTAGTACGGCTGTCAAACGCATTAATCCAAAATAAAAGTTTGTGTTTACATAATATATGTGGGTGGGCTGTGTAAAATTATTTTTGTATATATATAAATACACACACATGCATGTATATTTAAGAAAAAAATATGATTTATGTATAAAATATTTATATATAATATAAAGTATATATAAATCTGTTTACAGTATATACATGAAAATATTTCTTAAATATATACAAGCATGTGTGTGTGTATTTATATATATAAAATAATTATACACAGTGCACTCACATATATTATGTAAAGACAAACTTTTATTTTGGATGCGATTGATTCGTTCGACAGCCCTAATATTTAGGGCTTGAGTGGAAATGCTGTGTTTATTATTATTATTCTCCAAAATGAATGTCATTTTTGAGGGCTGAAAACTGCACACGTGTCAGAACTGATGAAAAGTTACATCTGATGCATTTTAGAATTGGGTGGGGCAAAATGGCTCAATAGCGCCACCTATAAAAGTTCAACGGAGTGCGCCTCCCCTTACGTTTCACATACGTGTACGAAATTTGGTACATGCATGTAATGACCCAATACCTACAAAAAAGTCTCTTGGAGCATATCTATAAACCCAACAGGAAGTCAGCCAATTTGATCTTCCTTTCTGATTTTTGTGCATTTTTCTGACACTTGTCTAGTTCACTGTTTTCTAGTTAGTTATGCCAGAAACAGCAAGAATCATGGGAAAAAGCGAAATAAAACCACTCCTCTCCTCCGCTTTTCTGACTCATCCGAGTGTTTTGTTACCAAACAGCCTGGTTTTCTAGGTATTCTGCCAACTTTTCTTTACATGTTGGGTGTATCCACGGGAGTCTGAATACTGTCAGTGTTTTAAATGTCTTCTTTGGCTTTAATGGAGCGAGTAATCCAGCCGTGTTGTGTCACCTCATTTTTTCATAAAACCCTGTTTTGACATCCTGCAAAAGTTATCACCTTTATTTCTATAGTGCTTTATACAATACAGAGTGTTTCAAAGCAGCTTTACTGTAACAAGCAGGAAAGTAGTGATGATGGATGCAAACAGAGCTCTCAGAAGACAACGTGTCATTGTTCAGTGTTGACTCTGGATTCGTTAACCGTTTACAGTTCATCAGCGATGTCATCATCTTAGCTCATCTGATACTGTCAGTGCAGTCAAATCAATTATATTGCTGAATATCCTGTGAACTATAAGTAAGCCAAATGTGACAGTGGCAAAAGATGTATGCACGAACATACTCCCATAATCAATTATCTCGTAAACCGTAACACTGTTGATTCATAGAGGTGGGCATTTTAATCCATGGACTAAGTGACATAGTAACACACACTTTCCGGATTCATTTAAAGGGATAGTTCACTCAAAAATCAAAAAATCTCTGAAACAAACCAGTTTGAACTCCTGTATGAACACAAAGAAAATGCTTTGAATAATGCAGTAACCAAACAGTTCTGGGCTCTGTTCATTTCCATAGAATCGTTTTTAGTGTATACTTATAAAATTAGTACTAAAGTATACTTTTTAGCATGTTGTCTGATCACACTAGTTAAAGGCTCTATTTTGCATTTACTCATAAATTAAAATGTGCATTTTACATGTAATTTCTTTGCATTCATTTGTTTTGTATTTCAATTTCTAATTATAAATAATATCACAATTGACATTAAAACAAAGTATAGTTATACAGTTGCTCTATTCTGCATTTAATTAAATATTTAAATGTATTTTTTTGCATGTAATTTGTGCATTTTTGCATGTAATTTCTTTGCATTCATTTTTTGCATTTCAATTTAAATAGAAAAATATTATCAGAATTAACTTTAAAACATAAAGTATACTTATACAGTTTGATAGCACCAGTAAAAATGCTCTATTTTGCATTTAATTAAAATTAAAATGTATTTTTTGCATGTAATTTGTGCATTTTTGCATGTGATTTCTTTGCATTCATTTTTTGCATTTCAACTTAAAAAGAAAATATTATCAGAATTAACTTTAAAACATAAAGTATACTTATACAGTTTGATAGCACCATTTAAAATGCTCTATTTTGCATTTAATTAAAATAAAAGAAAATTTTTTTGCATGTAATTTGTGGATTTATGCATGTAATTTCTTTGCATTAATTTTTTTGCATTTTAATTTAAAAAGAAAATATTATCAAAATTAACTTTAAAAAGTATACTTATACAGTTTGATAGCACTAGTTAAAATGCTCTATTTTGCATTTAATGAAATATTAAAATATATTTTTTTTGCATGCAATTTTTTTTGTTACATTAATTCTTTTTGCATTTAAATTTTTTGCATTTTTTTTATTGCATGCAATTGCTTAATGAGAAATGATGATATCACCTTGACAACGTGAGACTTTAAAAGCATTGTTTCCATGTCCAGAATATGCAAAGGCAAACCTTTGTACGCAAGTCCACCAACTCCCGCGGCTCCAGCGCTCAGCGGGTGACCAGTAACGCCAGGTCCTTGTTCTCCACTTCTGGCACCCTCCCGGTCCAGCCACGGGCCAGTAACCAGCTGTACAGCTATAAAGCCACTCGCAGCGCCCGGACCTGGGCTTCCAGCCCGCAGTGAACGGCGGAGGAGTCGGAGCTACTCAACGCAGCCAAACCGCCAAACAGACCTTCCGGATGGAGAAGGCCTTCAGTCAGCCGAACCAGGCTTTCGGGAACGGCACTTTCGGCAGAATGACCAACAGCAATCAGGTCGGCTCCTTCCAGGCCGTCAGCAGACGCCCGTCTTCCTGCAGTCCAACGCGGAGTCCAGGACCTCCATGATCAGGAATGGACAAGTCAAGGATATTTCTGGGTGAGTTTGTAGTGTTGTGGTCATGATGTGGTGATTTACGGCAGGTCTCACACTCACTCGTGTGTCGGCAGGATGAATACGGAGAAGCTTATGGCCGATTTGACGATGCAAGAGGCGGTTGACTTTCTGTTCAGCCCGGATGAGAACTACCAGCAGTGTGGAGCGGCTTACATCCAGCACAGCACCTTCACCGACGACAAGGCCAAGCAAGAGGTCTCCACCATGCTTCATCATGGGTTTTTAATGCATACAATAGAAATAATGTTTTTAGGACAGTTAACATGGCATTACACTATATGTCAGAGTACCTTGAATTAAAGGTTCACTTTTTAAAAAACTTTTGCTGATAATTTACTCACCCCATGTCATCCAAGATGTCCATGTCTTTCTTTCTTCAGTCGAAAAGAAATTAAGGTTTTTGATGAAAACATTCCAGGATTTTTCTCCATATAATGGACTTCAATGGGGTCCAAACGGTTCAAGGTCCAAATGAGAGTTTATAAGCACAAATGCTTACTCAAAATGAACAAATCTTTTTTTTCTTTGAATGAACCAAATAACTTCAAAAAGATTCATTCATTTTGATGAACGAGTTTAAACAGGAGAGTTATGAACGAGCATCACAGAGCAGAGCAAGGCGAGCATTTGAGCTTATAAAACTTAAACTTTTTTATTTATTTTTAAATGAGCGCTCGTTTCGCTTGATACGAACCTTATTCATCATCTGGTGTCGTTTAAAGTCCTTTGAAGCTGCACTGAAACTCTCATTTGGACCTTGAACCGTTTGGACCCCATTGAAGTCCATTATATGGAGAAAAATCCTGGAATGTTTTCATCAAAAACCTTAATTTCTTTTCGACTGAAGAAAGAATGACATGGACATCTTGGATGACATGGGGTGAGTAAATTATCAACAAAAGTTTTTTTTTTAAAAAGTGAACTAATCCTTTAAATACCATACATGTTTTCATAGTATTTTTTATGATAATAAATTTGGAAAAATATCTGTGAATTGACAAAAAAGTGCCAGGTAAACACCAAAAGGTATCAAATAATTAGCATGTTTTTTAGACAAGCACCATAATTATTATTTTTTTTGGACATTTACCATGCCATTAACATTGTATTTCTTAACATATATAAGTTAACCATCTACCATGTCACTATCAGTACTGTAATATTTTAATTATATACCATAATACTGAATGGATGCAGCATAATGGTAGTACAATCTCATTACCGTAGTATTTAATATTATAAACATTTGTAATGACTGAATGTACTATCGTATTACTGTCTGATGGTATTGCCATATTTTTATGTTAATAATACCATGGTAAACGTATGTGGACAGGTACCATGGTATTCTTTGAAATACTAAAGAAAGAGCATACATATTTGACATCAAATTTATATACTATTGTAGTATTTATTAATATTTTGAAGTAGCTTTTATTTTCATTATTTAGTTGGTTTTAGTTGATTTCATTATATTTTATTTGAAGGACCGAAAATATATTTTTAAATAGTTCTAGTTTAGGCTCAGCTTTAGTTGTGTGTGTGAAACTGCATGTGCTATCATCACTGTCCTGTGGGATCATCACAGTGGCCTTTAGCAGTGTTTGGACGCTCTGGTTTATGGGTTACAGGTGCTGACCCTGAAGGGCATTCCTCCGCTGGTCAACCTGTTGAGCAGTTCCAGTCCTCAGGTCCAGGAGACGGTGGCCGCTGCCCTGAGAAACGCCGTCTTCAAGAACCAGGCCAATAAAGATGAAGTGCAGCGCTGTGGAGGAATCACTCAGGCTGTGCAGATGATCAGCGACACCAACTCTGAGACACAGAAACACCTGACAGGTGACTCACGTCATGTTCATCTCACACACACACGCTCTTTGTGGGGACTCCATGATTTTTATACTGTACAAACTGTATATTCTATCCTCTTAGACTAACCCGACCCATAAACCTGCCCGTCACAGGACATTTGGTTCTCACAATGTAATATAAACATGGGCACACACACACATACACGTTTGTTTCACTATATTAGTGAGGACCAGTAAAAAGGTTATCATAATATTTCATGTGGATTTTTTGGCCCTCAAATATACAGCCAAAACTGTACATATACACACACACACACACACGCACTCAAGCACACACACATAGAATATGTCATACATAGCCATTTTAAGCACTTGACAGAATAGTAGACAAGATTATGTTCGCTCTCTACTTAAAATATTAAAATTATTATAGTTTTAATTTTTTATTTAATGTTATCCTGCTGAATTCAGCTTTGAAATTACAGGAATAAATTTTTTTTTATATAATATATTACGATAGAAAACTAAATTTTTTGATCAAATAAATACAGCCTTGGTGAGCGTTAAAGACTTTTTTCAAAATCATTAAACAATCTTGGTTATTTCGTAAATATAGGATTGTTTGTTGTTAATTCATGTTCGTTCAGCTTCTACAATTTGAAAAGCTAAAAATTAGGGCTGGGCAACGATTAATCGCGATTAGTCGTTTGTGTTTACATAATAGATGTGTGTGTAGTGTGTAATTATTTTGTATATATAAATACACATACATTCATGTATATATTTAAGAAATTTTTGCATGTATATACTTGATATATAATTTTACATGATTTATATTCAATATAAATATTAATATTTTATATATTGATAACAAATTTTTCTTAAATATATACATGCATGTGTTGAATTTTTATATAAAAAATAAATATACACAGTACACACACATATTATGGAAACACAAACTTTTATTTTGGATGCGATTAATCATGATTAATCGGTGCCCAGACCTACTTAAAATGCATTAGTAAATGCAGAAATGAACTCGATCACCTACTTAAAGCCTAGAGTAAAGTGTTACTATTAATCAATTCATATTTTTTTATTATTATTTGCTTTTATTAGGGCTGTCAAATGAATAATCGTGATTAATCGCATCCAAAATAAAAGTGTTTGTTTACATAATATATGTGGGTGCACTGTGTATAATTATTTTATATATATAAATACACACACATGCTTGTATATATTTAAGAAATATTTTCACGTATTTACTGTATATAGATGTATATATAATTTATATTATATATATAAATATTTTATATTTAAATAATATTTTTTTCTTAAATACATGCATGTGTGTGTGTGTGTGTGTATGTATGTATATATATATATATATATATATATATAATATACAAAATAATTTTACACAGTGCACCCACATATATTATATAAACACAGACTTTTATTTTGGATTGACAGCCCTAGCTTTTATTGTTTTTTTTTGTTTCTTATGCATCTTATGTGATTTTTTTTATATATATATCATATACAGCACTTTGAGTTGGCACTGTATGAATTGTGCTGTATAAGTCAGATGGTATAGTGTTCTCGTCACACTGATCTGTGTGTGTGTCTCCAGGTCTCCTGTGGAACCTCTCCTCCGCTGAGAACCTGAAGCCGGATCTGCTCCGCACGGCTCTGCCCGCGCTGCACGGAGAAGGTCATCGTGCCGTTCTCAGCCAGCACAGACGACAATGCCGACACAAGCCTGGCTCCAGAGGTCTTCTACAACGCCACAGGATGCCTACGGTAATGGATTGTGTTCTTCTGACTGCTGTAAACTCAGGAAACGTCAGTGCGGGTCCACTCATAACAGTACTGTTGTTGTAGAGCCAGTAGCTGACGCTCCTTTTACTCCACCAGTGAGCTGTTCAAATATTTTATCTGGGTTTATATTAGCCTTGACACACCCACAGACCACACACTGTTTGAACAAAACTCTACATCTATCTCTGGATTTACTGCTCACCTGGCTTTATTGAACTTTTGGCTGCGGTAAAACTATGAGCGCTATTAAGATATTCAGGCGAGACACTACAGGCTGAAGCGTTGCTTATTCATGCATTTTCATTTAGCTTCCATAACAGGTCTACTTTCAGAATAGTGGAGCGAACACATATAAAATACACATTTGTTTATTTTAATTCACATTATCTACACTTAACCGTCTGTAGATTTCAATTATAATACATCTATTTAAAGGTTTCTTCAGTATCTCTTGCATACTCCAAACTTTACACTTTTAATCCTATAAGGTTTTTACTGAGAGGTTTGTTCATATATCATCTGCCTGATTTATTTGATATTTTATTTTTAAAAACATGGTAAAAAAAAATAAAGATATATATATATATATATATATATATATATATATATATATATATATATATATATATATATATATATATTTTTTTTTTTTTTTAATCTATTTTTTTAACCATGTTTTTAGAAAATAAAATATCATATAAATAAGTAAAAACCTTATAGGAATAAAAGTGTAAAGTATATATACATATATGTAATACAAAAAATGTGTTTTAATGTACTGTTATTAATTAGCTGATGAAGTATGTTGAGCTGATGTATATAGTATTTACTATATTCTCCTGTGTTAATTGTCATTTCTTAAGGCGCTCATTAAACTGATATTCACAAGCAAATACTCGGTAAAACATTAGTCTTTTGGTGACTTTTAGGCCATCAGAAGTTCTGTATAACCTTAAACAGCACATAAACCAAAACACACTGCTGTTGGTCAGCTCACATGTCAATCATAAGTCCCCTTTTGTGTGAGTGGGCGGTTCTTGGCCAGAATCAGCGCGCAATATTGACACACCGAGTATTTGCATTGCATTATGAGTGGGCCATAAAAGTGGCAGTGAAGTTACTGGAAGTGTAGCTACAATATTAGCTCAGATTATCACAATAGAGTATTAACATTCCTCTTAAATTACAGAGGAGCCGTAATTTATTCATTTGCAACAACAAATATTTTTTGATTCTCCTAAAGCATGTTAAGACTTTTATTTTGAAATAGTGATGAACATGAAAAATCATGAAAGAAGGGTAGAAACCTCAGTTTGTTTTCATACCAAGAGTTCAAAAGAGTAAAATAAGTTCCAAGAGTAAAATAATCCATTCAATTATTTTAGAAAAAAGGTCTGACATTTTTTTAAATATAAAGAAAAAAATTATAGTTTCACCATTTGTGATGTGGCAGGAAACTATAACCCACATTCTTGTTATTTTTATGTTTCTTAGAGGTTGAATTCACATCAAAATCTGCCAAACTTCTCATATTACTTCTAAATAGGATGTCTACTTCATAAATTGTGTAAATAATGGTTCATATCACTCATAACACATGGAAATGGCGGCGCCCTTATATGGGCAGTAGTGGAGTCTGGTTGTGCCCTAGTGGAAGTGTTCGGTACTGCACACACACTCTCACTGAAAGCTCATTTACTGAGATATCAACCTAAAATTTGAAACACAACTTGTTCACATTTTTGGCTTTTTTTTTTTTTTTTTTTTTTTTTTTTTTTTTTTTGCAGTTTTAAAGTCACCCAGGTTTTGAAAACATTAATTATATATAAAATATGATTTTTTTTTTACATTGTACATTTTCATAAACTCTGCCAAATGTTTTCTTTACAACGAGACCAATTTTACATCTATATTCCAAAGCATTCTTGAATTACAACCATTTAAGTTCGAAATGTGACACTTTAGTACTGTTGATTGTGTGTTGCTTTTGTGAAGTCCAGTGCTAAAAACACAATGTGACTGTTTCTCTGTTTGTCGACAGCAACCTAAGCTCCTCCAAACTGGTGAACCGGCAAACCATGCGCAACTGCAAAGGCCTGATCGACTCGCTCATGCGCTACACCGAGTACTGCGTTAATGCAGGGATGCCAGATGACACGGTAAATCAGGGGATCGTGTTTTACAGGCCTGGTTTGTGAGCAATTAATTGCTGCTTTCTATTTATTAGAATTATTCATTTAGAGTCAGTCTGAATCAAAATCTGTTTTCTCTGTAAGAGTGCTGAGTTGAGTTGTTTTCATAGTCTGGGTGGAGAAGGTTGGTGTGTCATTGATGATTTTTTTTATTTGATCAACTTTATTATGTTGGTGCCGAAACGTTAAAAGCCCCTGAGGGAAAGCGTGTAGAAACACAAGGCGTTTCCAACAGCCAAACTTTAAAAACTCTTTATTACTCACTCTTAATTGATGACCAGATTTGATCAGAGTCTTGCCAGCATGTTTCAACATCTGCTTTCTGTTTCAGTGGATTAAGAGATGATTAGTGCTTGTCAATTTTTTAAAAACATGTTCACTTCAGTCTCTGCCAGCTGAACAAAGTTGGCTGCACATTTAACGTTCATGCAATGGCATATCAGCTACGTAGAATTTAAATATTTATGTAAATAGTTATTTATTTATGGATGCATTAGGCATAAATGTAAATTATATTATTAGCATAACAATGAGTTAAAAGTTAAATTGAATTAAATTTGAGAAAGTCACAGTGTTTTACGCAGTGCTTTAATGTGTTTATTTTATCTGCTCACCTAACCCTGCTAAATAGTTACTTAATATGAGGCCACAAAAATTGCATGCATAACAATTATACAATAAAGTAGTTCACTTATAAAAAAACTTTTACTTATAATTTACCTATGTCATCCAAGATGTCCATGTCTTTCTTTCTTCAGTTGAAAAGAAATTAAGGTTTTTGATGAAAACATTCCAGGATTTTCTCCATATAATGGACTTCAATGGGGTCCAAATGGTTCAAGGTCCAAATGAGAGTTTCAGTGCAGCTTCAAAGGGCTTTAAACGACACCAGACGATGAATAAGGGTCTTATCTAGCGAAACGAGCGCTCATTTAAAAATAAATAAAAAGGTTTAAGTTTTATAAGCTCAAATGCTCGCCTTGCTCTGTTCTGTGATGAGCGTTCGTGACTCTCCTGTTTGAACACGATCATCAAAATGAACGAATCTTTTCCCGAGTCAATTTGGTTATTACGTTTGTTGAATGAACCAAATGGCACACAAAAAAAGATTTGTTTAAAGCCCTTCTGAACAGTTTGCAGTTTGCACTGAAACTGTCTTTTAGACCTTGAACCGTTTGGACCCATTGAAGTCCATTATATGGAGAAAATCCTGGAATGTTTTCATAAAAAACACAGCTGTGTCATAGTGAACATCCCTTTGTTTATCTTTAATTATGATGCTTTAATATTCTTTATTGTGTTCGTGTGTTGCACCCAGTCTTTGGAGAACTGCGTGTGTATTCTGCACAACCTCACCTACCAGCTGGAGACCGAGATGCCGTCTCTCTTCACTAAAATAAACACGCTGGCAAGTCAAGCTCGCAATCGCTCCAGTCCTGCAGACGCTGGTCCGAATCGGCTGCTTCAGCTCCCAGAGCCAGAAACTGCAGCAGGAGGTTAGTGACGTCACACCGAGCGCGCTCACAACAATACAGTTTAGTTATAGACTCTAAGGTACTTCAAAGAATACCATGAAAGTGCAAAAGTATGACATTAAGGATGTTCGTTTTTATAAAGTGGCTTTGTGTTGTTGTGTTGCAGAGCGTTTTTGACTATCCTGTGATTGAGGACAACAATCCTAAAGGCACCAGCTGGCTCTTCCACTCTAAAGCCCTGCAGATGTACCTCAATCTGCTGAGCTCCAGCGAGAGAGACGCCACACTCGAGGCCAGCTGTGGAGCGCTGCAGAACCTCACCGCTAATGAAGGCTTGAAGTAAGACCTAGGGACCTATTTTAACGATCTGAAATGCAAGTGTCATGTAACTCTGTGGGCGCTGTTGCTATTTTCCCGGCGGGATAAATGACTCTTGCACCCGACGCAAGTTTAAAGGGGTTGGTCTGAAGTAGCGTCATTATTCATAGGTTATTTAATTCATTTAATTAAATTTTCCCCTGATTTGTTTAATATTAGGACAATTATTATGATTAAATAATGCTTTTATTTTATATTTTCATGTTATATTTTAAAAAAATATGTTTTTTTATATTTAAATATAACTATTTGTTTAATAATTTAATTTATTTTGAAAAAATTGCATGCTGTTGTCCATGGTTGGAATCAAAGAAAATCAAGGATTTTATTAGATTGTATTATGATAATTATGATAATTAAATAATAATATTAAGCATCATTTATTTTTATTTGTATATAGAATAAATCAGTTTTCCCCATGTCTTATTTTGCAGGTATCAAATGTGTTGAGTCACACAATCGTTCAGAAGCTGAACGGCCTGAAGTACATCAGTCCGTTGTTGCAGTCGTCCAATCCCGCGCTACAGAAAAGCGCCGTCGCTCTTCTCGGGAATCTGTCCAGATCCACACGCACAAACAAAACCATGGGTGAGTTAACAGGCCATCGTTCATCATTCAGATGAGACGGCTTTACATTGTGATTCTATTGTTTTAAAGAGTTGCATCATGGTCTGTGAGGTTCCCTGTTTTGGTTAGTTGTTTTGCATCACTTCTGATTGCATTGGATTAATGTTGCCTTGTTTGTGGCATGTCTGTATATTTCTAGTAATTAGTAAAGTAACAAATACTGAGGTTAGATATTATTATAACTGAACGTGCTGTTTGTTTTTTTGGCGACATCAATATTTCGCGAATTGAGATTCTGAGCAAATGTAATAAAAATATATAATGTTACCCGTCACCGCCCCACCGGTGGGCCCAAATACATTACATTTTTAAAACAGTAATATCCTGTACTAAACCTAAACTATATATCATTTGTAAGCTTACATTCTCTAGTTTCCATATTTGGTGATTGATTTTCAAAACAAATTCAAGACAAAATTTATCAATTTGCAACAAGAATATTTTTATAATCCTATGGCGTGTTAAGACCTTTATTTTGAAATAGTGACGAAGATGAAAAATCATGAAAGAAGGGTAGAAACCTCAGTTTGATTTCATACCAAGTAGTTCAAAAGATAGCATCCATTCAATTATTTTTATCAAGAATTTTTTTAAATATACAGAAAAAAGTATATATTCACCATTTGTGATGTGGCAGGAAGCTATAACGCACATACTTGTTATTTTTATGTTTCTTAGAGGTTGAATTCACATCAAAATCTACCAAACTTGCCATAATACTTCTAAATAGGATGTGTACTTCATAAATTGTATGCAAATTGTGTAAATAATGGTTCATATCACTCAAAACACATGGAAATGACAGCACCCTTATATGGGCAGTAGATGGAGTCTGGTTGTGCCCTAGTGGAAGCGTTCGGTACTGCACACACACTCTCACTGAAAGCTCATTTACTGAGATATCAACCTAAAATTTGAAACACAACTTTTTGGCTTTTTGGGTCTGATTTTTTTTTTTTTTTTTTATAAACTCAAATATCTGCCAGATGTCTTCTTTAAAACGAAATCTATATTCCAAAGCATTCTTGAATTGCAACCATTAAATTTCGAAATGTGCATTTTCATGTATATTCAAAAATGACACTTAACAGGTAAAATTATATATATTTTTTTACATAAGACCAAAATTTAGAGCACTTACTTTATCTTATTAAAATGATTAAATTAGCCCTTAGAACTATTTGTGATACCAAAATATTAAGATATGCATGTATACTTCTAAAAGTCTAATGCTTTGTCTCGTTCTGATCACTTGCGCTGTATGCTATTGTCTGGTTTATATTGTGCATGTACTGTAATACAGAACAAGTGTTGTACAGTAGTGTGTGATAAATGTAGATGTTGTGTGGTCTTGAGGTCAGCGTGATGTTCTGATGAGTGTGTTTTGATGGTCCAGCCCATCAGACTCTCCCACAGCTGGTCGGTTTCCTGAACTCCGGGCTCACGAAGGGCGATTCCTCTCCCGAACACGACAGCACAATGGCGACCGCTCTCCACAGCACACACTCCCTGCTGAAGGCCGATCCTGAGGTCGGCAAGAGTCTGCTGAACAACAGCTTGATCAACTCCCTCAACAACATGAGTCTCAATCTGTGAGTGCACACCTCTACTGTTCAGTTGTGCTAGGAAACTGAGTCTTGATGACGTATGAATTACTGTACGTTCACACCGTCACACACCTTTGAGCTTCCGGAAGTCATGTTCAATGAGCCGGCTTCTCTCGGCTGCAAGGAGCGTCTAATTTTAAGCGTCAATCAGAAAGCTGAAAGAAGCTCAACTTTATGGTAATGAGCTGTGATGCGGTTCAGTGGCAAAACGCCAGCAACCAATCAGAATACAGACGTCCTTCACGCTGGCTGAGTCTGGAGAAATATACAATGTAAACGAACCAAAACATTAGTTCTGAAAAATTTCATACAGTTTTCCTATCATTTATGACTTGCTTATGAGCGCAATTTTTATTTGACATATTTACGAATGCTCGTTTTAAAGCGGGAAATGCAATCATTTGCTCACAGTGACACTGATTTGACTGCAAATAATAATAATAATAGCGAACTATTTTTCCCCGAC
Organism: Hybognathus amarus; assembly: GCA_030378365.1. Classification (NCBI taxonomy): domain Eukaryota; kingdom Metazoa; phylum Chordata; class Actinopteri; order Cypriniformes; family Leuciscidae; genus Hybognathus; species Hybognathus amarus. The sequence goes on along the minus strand of JAQIUQ010003235.1, from coordinate 22,920 downwards.
CAAATGTGCATACATACAGTTAGAAGAAAAAAACACATAGGCCAAAATGTGTGTGTTTGTGTGTGTGTGTGTGTGTGTTTACATATATATATATACTATATATATATATATATATATATTACACATACATTTTGAAAGCAAAACAAAAACAAAAAAAAACATATGGGCCAAAAGTGTGTGGGTATATTACAGATATACTTTTTGAAAGCTAAAAAAATACCAAAAGTGTATGTGTGTGATATATATATATATATATATATATATATATATATATATATATACACACACACACACACACCTTTTTTCAATGCATTTTGTAGCACTTTTTTAATTCACATTGTTCCAAAATAGCTATATTATTTTGAAAGCAAAAAAACAACATATGGGCCAAAGAGTGTGTGTGTGTATATATATATATATATACACTCACCGGCCACTTTATTAGGAACACCTGTCCAACTGCTCGTTAACACTTAATTTCTAAGCAGCCAATCACATGGCGGCAAACTCAGTGCATTTAGGCATGCAGACATGGTCAAGACAATCTCCTGCAGTTCAAACCGAGCATCAGTATGGGGAAGAAAGGTGATTTGAGTGACTTTGAACGTGGCATGATTGTTGGTGCCAGAAGGGCTGGTCTGAGTATTTCAGAAACTGCTAATCTACTGGGATTTTCACTCACAAACCATCTCTAGGGTTTACAGAGAATGGTCCGAAAAAGAAAAAAACATCCAGTGAGCGGCAGTTCTGTGGGCGGAAATGCCTTGTTGATGCCAGAGGTCAGGAGGAGAATGGCCAGACTGGTTCTGAGCTGATAGAAGGGCAACAGTGCACTCAAATAACCATCCGTTACAACCAAGGTGGGCAGAAGAGCATCTCTGAACGCACAGTACGTCGAACTTTGAGGCAGATGGTCTACAGCAGCAGAAGACTCACACCGGGTGCCACTCCTTTCAGCTAAGAACAGGAAACTGAGGCTAAATTTGCACAAGCTCATCGAAATTGGACAATAGAAGATTGGAAAACGTTGCCTGGTCTGATGAGTCTCGATTTCTGCTGCGACATTCCGGATGGTAGGGTCAGAATTTGGGCTGTCTACAACATGAAAGCATGGATCCATCCTGCCTTGTATCAACGGTTCAGGCTGGTGGTGGTGGTGTCATGGTGTGGGGAATATTTCTTGGCACTCTTTGGGCCCCTTGGGACCAATCTGAGCATCGTTGTACGCCACAGCTACCTGAGTATTGTTGTTGACTATGTCCATCCCTTTATGACCATGCAATGTACCCAACTTCTGACTGGCTACTTTCAGCAGGATAATGCGCCAGTGTCATAAGCCTGGAATCATTCAGACTGGTTCTTCTCAACATGACAATGAGTTTGCTGTACCAAATGGCCTCCACAGCCACCACAATTCAATCCCAGAGAGCATCTTTGGGATGTGGTGGTAACTGGAGATTCACATCATGGATGTGCAGCCAGAATCTGCGGCAACTGTGTGTGATGCCATCATGTTAATATGGACCAAACTCCCTGAGGAATGCTTCCAGCACCTTGTTGAATCTCATGCCACGAAGAATTGAGGCAGTTCTGAAGGCGAAAGGGGTTGAACCCGTTACTAGCATGGGGACCTGAAAAAGTGGCCGGTGAGTGACACTATAGATATACATTCTAAAAGCAAAAAATATATATTATGCTGTACTTTGAACTTTCTATTCATCAAAGAATCCTGAAATAAAAATGTAAAAAACTGTTTTCAACATGGATAAATAATCAGACATGTTTTTGGAGCATAAAATCATCATATTAGAGTGATTTGTGAAGGATCATGTGACACTGAAGACTGGAGTAATGATGCTGAAAATTCAGCTTTTTTTCAGAGGAATAAATTACATTTTAATATATATTAACATAAAAAAAGTCTTTTTAAATTGTCATAATATTTCACAATATTACTGTGTTTTTTGTATATTTTTTATCAAAAAATTGCAGTCTTGGTGAGCAGAAGAGACTTCTTTTAAAAACATAAAAATCATACATTTTGAAAGCAAAAAAACAACATATAAACCAAATGTGTATATATATATATATATATACCCCTTTTTTCAATGCAATTCTGTAGCACTTCTTTTTAATTCACATTGTTCCAAAACAGCTGCGGAAAATAGAAAAAATAAAGGGAAAAAACTAAAATAGTAAGAATTTATTTCTGAGTAATATCTGTATCAATGTTCCGTCAGGGGTCTGCGAAGTCCAGCGCTGCGGCCGGAGTTCTCCTTCACAGTCTGTGGTTCGGAAAAGAACTTTCAGAGTTTTCTCAAAAAGGTAAGACTGCAAACACAAGCCAGATTTACCAAATATCTGCTAGAAAATATTGGCTTAAACAAAAGAACTTTGAAACAAATGTTTCTTGAGCCGCTGTATTGTTCTTTGGAGATGTACAGTAAACAGTTCCTGAAAACTGATTTAATCATCTTATCATAGATGTATTTAAAGAGTTATAGATCTTCTCTAATGGTATCTGGCTGTAAACACCTCAGTGGGAACCTTTATTTATAGGTGTGCTTATATAAGAAAGTAGTGTGAGATTTTGTCAGTGTGTGTATGGAGTCAGATGTCTCCTTCCCGAAGCTGGCTGTGGGATAGTGTGTGTCAGTGTGTAGTTTAGTGTGTGTGTGTCGGGCGGGTGAGGATTAGTGGATGGGTGTGGTACGGAGAACTAGACGTGAGGTGTGTGTGTGAGAGTGTTTACGGGTGAAAGCCAATGACACCTCACTGACAGTGTGTGTGTTGTGTGTGTGTGTGTGTGTGTACAGATGACCTGAAGAATCTAACCTCACTGGTTTCAATGCTCAGATAATGTCATGCATGCTAGTGTTTGTGTGCACATATACAGGTACTGGTGTTAGATCATGTTTACTGTATTTAATGGGACTGTGTGTAAGAATAGTAATGTTTTAATCACTTCTTTGTTTTATTATTGCCAATGTGTGAACCGCTTTTAACCAAACTTCTCAACTTCTTAGGTTTTCTATGACCAGTTTTTAAGTGAAGGACGTTTTTGCCAGAAAAGATAAAAGATTATAGTGTACTTTAGCCAGATCTATATAGTCTAGAGTCTCAAATATACTTTTATCAGTCAATCAACATTTATTTGTTGATTTTAAACCACATTTGATTGATTAAGCTTCAAACCAAAGTGTGTAAACCATGATCACAACAGTGTCTGGTGAATATGAAAGTTTCTGCTGTCATTTTTGTTGTGTGTGTTTGTGTGTATTTGTTATTGAGAGGAAAGCGCACAGCACTTGTACACGTGCATTTGCTGGCTAATAACACACTCTAAACAATGCTGGGTTGTTTTAACCCAAATTTGGGTCAAAATGGACAAACCCAAATGTTGGGGTAGCCCTCAAACCGCATTCACTTTATAGCCCTTAATCCTGTAATTGTGGACAAATGTGGGCACTGAGGACTCCTAATTTGTATTTATTATAAATGTTATATCACTGTCTTCGATAAAGTTTTGTCTATCCATTTATGGTGGTGTTTTTTTATTTTGGGGTATTTTTGAATTTATTTACTTTCAAAAAGTACCATATTTTTTATGTAAATTATGCTTATTTTTATGTTGTTGTTTTTTTAAACTACATTAAAATATTCATTCCAATAAGTTCTTAGAGCTAAAACCTAAAGATGAAGTGACTTTGCTGTCTTATTTTAGCTTATTTTAGAATACAGTTTTTCCCATTCATTTCTATGGGTGCCCATTTTTGACCCAAATACAAGATTAAGGAGGGTTTTTTCACCCACTTAACATTGTAGAATTGAGTAAAAATAAATTGTGTGTGTTCAGGAGGCAAACTTAGGAAAAGTAGCCAAGTCTTGTACCGCTCAGATCAAGGGAAGTATTTTTTTAAAAATAAATCAAAAATATTTTGCCCACATTTGTCCAGAATACGGTTTTAGGGTTAAAATGAAATGTAAAATTTTAACCCAACTTCAATTTTTACTTTCAACTGTAAGTTTTTTAATAACATTTTTAACCCAACATTTGTCCATATTTGACCCAAATTTGGGTTGTTTAGAGTGCATGATCTGAACTCTACATATAGCCCCTTTAATATCGATTGTTGTTCATTTTTAGTAATATTCACAGTGAAATATCTAACCTAGCGTGTGTGTGTTTATCTTGCAGCAAGGCATGAATAAGAAGTCCTTTGTGAATGACATAACGTCGGCAGCTTTCAAATCTTTCCAGGTGGTCGACTAAGAGGCACTTTACAGACAAACGGCGCTTTAATTGCATTGCATTATAATGTCGTTTAAGAACCCGAAATGTCTTATGTAGTTTTTGTTAATTGAATGAATTATGTTGTTTATTCTGTTTTCACCATGAAAATAGGCGTAAATAAATCAATATTTTCATTTAAGTATTAAGAAGAAATGGTAAGAATGAGCTTTAATTTCTTTTGGGGCAGTAGATGCTTTTTGTTAAGAACAATGTATGACGAATGCAATGACAAACTGTTTTTGTCTTCATTTTGACACGTCTAGTATTTTCGTTCAGTTAGGCAGTTTTTATATTGTTAAATACTCCATTGTTCATCTTTAATATGTTAAAGACATTTTACAGTCACTTTACGTGTTACAGGTTCATGATATCATATCATTATATTATATTTTATACATTGTTATATACATATCTGGCAATATAAATATATATCAAGGCGTCTCTATTTTGACGTCTGTTCATCATTACAAATCTTGTGGTTGTTCTGTAAGGGTGTGGATAAATCATGTTTTTCAGCTCACATTGACTTTCAATAAAGTTTTCAACAGTGCCATGTCTCTGTCACACTTTACTGTTAAATATTTATAACTTTTACAGAATAACAATTTCATCCATGCAAAAAGAATAGGGCCATCTAAAAAACTGATTTACTGTGACATCTTTACTTCCTGGTAATATTTGATTAACCATTTGTAGTCGTGCTTTGAAAATGCATGCCAACTTTTACATTATGCATATGATTCATTAACACTAAATCAACAAAAAGATCATACAATCTTAGTCAGTTAAAAGCCAACTTCACTCGGTTTATTCTCTTCAGACTGCTGATTTCTTCTCTATTGGTCTTCAGTTCAGTCAGAATTATATTTAAACGTATTATCAATGTAAATGATGTTGTATGATGAGTTTGCTGGCATCTCTGCATTATTTTCTTAGTCTCTCTTAGTCCTGGATCCTTTTGTTCTAAGGGGAAAAAACAAAAACAAACGCATTATTTATTTTAAATAAATAATGTGTAAATTATAAATATGGTTGCATTTTGGTTTTCAGGTTAGAATAGACATATGACCTATTTTTGGGGTTGTGATACAAGGTCACAAAGAATAAAAAGGTTATTTGTTCAACTTAAAGGAGTAGTTCATTTAAAAAAAACTTTTGCTGATAAATTACTCGCCCCATGTCATCCAAGATGTCCATGTCTTTCTTTCAATTAAGGTTTTTGATGAAAACATTCCAGGATTTTCTCCATATAATGGACTTCAATGGGGTCCGAAACGGTTCAAGGTCCAAAAGACACTTTCAGTGCAAACTGTTCAAATGAACGAATCTTTCCAGAGTCAACTTTTCCAGTTCATTCGTTCGTTGAATGAACTAAATGACATTAAAAAAGATTTGTTAATTTTGATGAACAAGTTTAAACAGGAGAGTCACGAACGCGCATCACAGAACAGAGCAAGGCAAGCGTTTGTGCTTATAAAGCAAACTTTATTTATTTATTTATTTATTTTTATGAGTGATCTTTTCGTAGATAAGACCCTTATTCATCGTCTGGAGTCGCTTAAAGCAGGGTTCTCAACTCCAGTCCTCGCGACCCACTTGCTCTGCACATTGTGCATGTCTCCTTATTAACACACCTGATTCAGATCCTCAACTCAGGAGAGACGAGAGTCTATCCTAACGAGCTGAGGATCCGAATCAGGTGTGTTAAATAAGGGAGACATGCACAATATGAATATACTCACTCATTTTGAAGCTGCACTTTCGAAGCTGCACTGAAACTCTCATTTGGACCTTGAACCGTTTGGACCCATTGAAGTCCATTATATGGAGAAAATCCTGGAATGTTTTCATCAAAAACCATAATTTCTTTTCGACTGAAGAAAGAAACACATGGACATCTTGGATGACATGGGGTGAGTAAATTATCAGCAAAAGCTTTTTTAAAAGTGAACTACTCCTTTAAAAAAGATTCTTGGATCCATGTGTTTATTTGTAAGAATGTAGCATGACCTATACAGTATATGGCAGTAGCACATCAGGTGTTAACAAAATCCATGTATTTAAGCCAGTATCAGATTAGTGTTATTTTGCAGCATCTCTGAGCTTAGAGCTGGATCTCCCAGGAGCCCGGGTCTGTCTGACCCCTTTAACCCTTGAACAGCTGCCGGATCTGTCATGCTCATGCTCTTCCTGTATCATAACAGAGCTTTAAATGCTGCTGACATGGCATGTGGATAAGTGCAACAGAATCCGCAGCATCATAACTGGAGCCTGTAGAGATATTATAAACTCCTGTGTTAGACACCTGGTATTCCCACAGTTGAGGCTCCAGCGGTGTTAAAGCTGATCTCAGTTCAGTGCCGGTCAGATTAGCCACGACTCGGCAAGTCTGAACAGATTTGGCATGAGTCAAGCAGGTTTTATGAGATACATCACCGATCTGAACACTGGGTAGGACTGAAGCTTAGTTAAACCCTCTGAATGATGGGATCAACTGCTGGTTTGTTAGTTAATGCTGGTTTTTACTTACGGGTTAGTGTTCAGCAGCTGTCCACATGCTTGCAAAACGAACACATATATTTTAGTATCATGCATTAAATTCAGTTATTTTTGTCGGATTTAATAATATAAAATTATACCCTATATTGCTTAAATTAAACAAGTTATCTGACATATATCTGCTATATTTTGCATTATAATGTGTCATTTGGTCACTAGCATGATGGCAATAGCACAGTATTCTTACAGTGTAATTTAAATTTTATATTGCCAGATAATTCAATTATGTTTGTTGCATTAATGATTCATTAATGATTTTTTTACTTGAATTAAACCAGTTGTTTTAGATTAATATAACCAGACACATTTTTTATATACTGTATATTTTATAAAATATGATAATACCAAGTTTTTGGACAGTGGCATGATGTAATATTCTTTAAAGTCTCTTACAGTGCAAAAATATGATTATTCAGTGTATTTGTTTATATCTGATTGTTTTCATGATTATTAAATTATTTTTGCATACATTTAATTTCACTGGATTGATTTAGTTTGACTTGAATTTAAGATGAATATACTTAACAAAAAATAGTGGTTTTTTTTGTTTTTTGCATAAAAATATATTATATAAAAGCTTGTTTCCTCCATGGAATACAGAATTAAGAAGGAAATGCTTTTATCTTAGAATTGTGAGAAAGCCAGAATTGTGAGTTATAAACCTGCAAATGTGAGGGAAAAAATAATCTGAATTGTGAGATAAATTGCGATAAGCTCCCATATAGTATCATGTTTTGGAATGGTAACATGTTATCTTTTCAATGGCGTATAAATATGATCTTTCAGTAAAAAGGCGTATCAAAATTCCAGCATATTAGCATCTGATCCTCTCATTGAACCGTGGTCCTCGCATGTACTCAATGAGTCATCTGTCTGCTTTTAGGATCACAATCTGATCAATGGTCATGCTACAACAAAGCAGCAACTGTTATTTCACACAGAAAGTTCTGGAAACACGATGCTATGCTGAGATTATCTAAGTGGCATTACGCATCTTAGCTGGGTCTTTACCAAGGCCTTCACTGAGGTCAATGTGTTATTTTAGGACTGTTTTCTTGTTCAACAGTTGTTTGATATTTAACACCAGACAGGTTGAATGCGACTGTATGAACAATAGAAGAATACCAGAATAATCGGAAAGCGTCATCATAAGGTCATGCTCGATCCTCATTTATTGATTGCACTATATGAGGTTATATGTTTAAAAATATGAATGCACACTACTAGCAATAAGTTTGGGTTGTTCTTGTGTCTATTATTATTATTATTATTTTTTTTTGTTTTTAAAGTTAATGTATAAAAGAAATGTACAGCAAAGACATTTATAATGTTAAAAAGATTCTATTTCAACTAAAAGCTGTAGATTTGAACTTTCTATTCATCAATAATCTTGAAAATGCATGAGGGTTTCAACAAAAATCTGAAGCAACTGTTTTCAACACTGATAATAATCAGAAATGTTTCTTTTCAGCAAATCATCATATTAGAGTGATTTCTGAAGGATCATGTGACACTGAAGACTGAAGTAATTCAGATTTGATCACAGAAATAAATTACTTTTTTAAATAGTAAATAATATTTTCATAATTTTACAGTTTTTACTGTATTTTTGATCAAATAAATGCATCTTTGGTGAGAGTCTTTTACTAGTGCAAAGTTCAGTAACACTTTAGTTACAGTGTTACTGAAAAAACTTTTGCTTAAATATTGGAGAATCTTGTAAGTAGTAGTGCTTGTTACTCTCGTTCATGTAGTTACAGGGTAAAAATGCACACACACAATCTTATATCACTGACTCAGAAACCTTTATTTATTATACAAGCTCCACTTACCCTGTAACCACATGAAACCAGATATATTTCCCAGTATATGTACAAAAATTGCAATAATCTTAGCCTTTCTTGCCTTGAAACATGTTAACCCAAACATAAACATCAGCACTTTTGCTATCAAAATAAAAATATATATATATAAATATTTTTTATAAATGCATATATATATGTACCCTGTAATTTTTTAAAAAGCCTATACAGTATGTACTGGTACACCATTATTACAAAAAGGTAGGCAGTGTATGTTCTTGCTAAAATGCTCCCAAATTGTTAATAGTAGAATAAACACCCCCTGTTCTGTAATACTTGCATAATAAATATTTTTTAATTCTCTTGGTTGTTAACCCTTTATTTCCCAAATTTAAAATATTGTTCTTTTATACTAATATTGTAGACTATAAATACAGAAAGTTACACTGTAAATTCCTCTTAATTACACAGTACTTCCAGGCTGTAATCTAAAGCGTTACCCAGAGTTCTTCTAACTTTAATCATCATATTTCTGTTATTAGACCCAGTGTCTGATACGGGCCGTTTTTAATAGGTCATGTGAACAACCTCACCAAAATAAAGTAGAAAATCTGGGTATTTTCATTTGTGGTGTGAATAGCGTTTGATAATGCATTGAGGAATCATCTCGCATCACAGCCACTTACATTTTCTGATGGTCACTGACTCGATTTCTGAGAACGGTGATCTATAAGACAAAAAAACACACGTTTGAATCAATCTCTGTGAATCATTGCAGTAAAACTTCTTCTCATGTCAATCAAACTGAGCCTCTGGCAAGCGGCCGTGTCGAGTCTGTGCTGGGTGTGACTGCATGTGTAATTGATGGATGTATGACATGTCATAAACGTCCTGTCCTTATGTTGTGACTTTCCTCTTTAACATCTTGATCCGGTGAGGCAATAATTGTGTGTAAGAAAGCTCACCTCGTAACTTCTGGCACATGTATTTGTACTGCAGCTCAAACTTCTCGGCCTCGAGCTGCCGCATCCACGTCCACAGTTCGTTCGCAGCGTCTCTGCATGAGGAGAACATGATTAACCAGTCTCTCAATCTGAAGCCTGTGGATTCATGTCACGGTGCATGTTAAAGCTATCTCGCTATACACCTTGTTCTTTTTTTTTTGCAGTTTCTCTTTTTATATGCTTACAAACAGAACAGAGATGACAATCATAGCATAAAATTCTGGAAACAAAATTGCAAAACATGTCGGAAAAAAAGAGAAATAAGAAAATAAGTTAGCAATGTGTAATTATCTAAAACAAAGAAGAAATTATAATAAATGAGAGAGAAAAAATATTAATAATAATAATAATAAAAAGGGGAGGGGTCAAGAGGGTAAGATATTTTATACATAGAAAAATAAAAATGTTTTTAATGCTTTCTTATTTACTGAGGATGAGATGGTGTTAAGGTACATTTCAAATTCTTGCAAAAAAACAATAAAAATTAATTAAATTAAAAAATGTAAAATTAATGAAAAATTAATTAAAATTAAATTAGTTCTATATATAGTTAGAATCAAAGTACCCTAAAATAATGTCTTCAAAGGTTATTGAAATATCTTGCTGGACATTGTCTTTCATAAAATTGCAATTTTTTCCAAAAATTGCAACAAAGAAAATTGCATGTTTCTATACACAATGTTTGGTATAGAAACATGACCAAAAAGAGATAAACCGTTTCTGTGAGAATTTGGCAAAATCAGCATCTCATGTCAATATTACTTTTATATTTAATCATGAAATATTTAGGAGGGTAAAATGTATTTATTATTTTGAAGGACGCTTCTTTCCTTTATTTGTTAAAAAGTATTTTTGTGGTAAGGACAAAATCTTTTCCCAATATACAATTTTTGAATAATCTATTCCAGTACGAGATTGCAGGAAAAACAGAAACTATATCTACAAGAAAGAGGGATCTAACTTCATTATTTCAACTTTTTTTTCCTGAAAAATATTTTTATATTTTTAGTTGACTCTATACGTTATACGCCGAGTTTCGGTTCCGTTTATGAGTCCAGTTTCGGCACCGGCGCCACCGTCATGATGATCTATTTTCTACTATATTTACTTCTTATTTATTAAAACCAGGCAACTGGTTGATGAAACATTGATCGAAATTAAGATACAATTAATAAAAAACAAAATTCACTTTATAGAAATTAAGGCTTTCTCTGTGAAAAGTTTTAAAGGCGCTTCATGTCCATTATGGAGAACTGTCACGTCCGTAAAAAAAAAAAAATTCTCATCAATGTGAACACAAAAAATAAAATAAAAATAATATATTTATGTTCTGTGGAGGCCGACCCTTCTTCATAAAAATTCGTAATTCATAAAAATAATTTGCCACCTAAAAGTTAAAGATTTGTTTTGTTATGTGTGTTTCGCTCATATTAAATATAAAACGCATGTGTAGACATAGAAAATATAATTTTCTAATGTTTGGACCAGAGTGCTATCATACTATGTAAACACACACTTCAACCGGAAGTACAAAACCGTTTAATCAGTTGAACCCGCTGTGAATCATGGGAAATATAACAGGCACAGAATAAGGTGTATATTTCATGCTGGCAGAGGTGTTTGACGCTTTTACCTCAGTTTGTCGGCGCTCATGTTTTCCACGTTCAGTTCTTTACGTCGTTCGCTCAGGATCGTTTTTTCTTCTCTCTCTCAGTTTGCTTCTTAGGTCCGCCCCTTTTATCTGTCTGTCAATCAAATCCAAACAGCACATGAGCATTGGATCACTGTGACCTTTGACCTCTGAGGCGTCTTACCCTCTGCATGTATCCCGTGTACTGAAAGCTTGCGAGAACCTTTTTCTTCTTAGCGTCATCGTCCGCCTTCCTCTTGGCCTCGTCCTCCTCTTTCGTGCTTTTCTTCCTGAAATAAATAGAAATAAATGACCAATCACATATGCGACTGTTTCCTCCTATAGAGGATCGCCATGACAACCTCTTGAAGAGACTTACGGCTAGTTTGTTTTGCCGCTCTTTGTCCCGCTCTGCGCGGATGCGTTGCTGCTCCGCGCGCTCGGACCTGCGGTTCTCCTGATGATCACAACACACACACGATCACATGATCCTTCAGAAATCTCTATAATATGATGATTTGCTGATTATTATCAGTGTTGAAAACACTCTTCATATTTTTCTTTTCCACTGTAGGATTCTTTGATGAATAAAGTTCAGCATTTATATGAACCTTTTAAAACATAAATGTCTTTAATGTCACTTTTGATTAATTTAATGCATCTTTGCTGAATAAAAAGTGTTTGCAAGATTAAATTGAATGTTAGTGCATCAAGTTTATTTTAGGTTTATTTCCGGAATGGGATCTGGAATCTAATTAGTGATAATCTATGTCACGTTTTATCACACACTGTAAAAAACAGGTTTTTGATTTGTAATCATATTTTTTTTCTTTTGTCAAATCAACTTAAATAATTTATGTGGTTCAGATGACATAATATTTTAAGATTAAATCTATCTATTTCATTGTATTAACTCAATTTTTCCATTTCAATAAACTTAAAATTTAAGTTTAACCAACAATATTTTTTCCAGTGCATGAATGAAATAATCTTTCTTAATTGCAAAATAATGTTATTTATGCATTAATTTCCAAGAGACTCACATATAATTGATATAGTTTTCTAAGACACTCAAATTAAATCTAAATTGTAGTATATTTTGATTTGTTGTTGTTTTAATTTGGTAAAGTACTTTTGAGTGAGTTCTTTAGAGGTTTAAGGAGTCTTGCCTTTATTTGAGTGTATCTACTGTATGTATTGTTTTCTAGGTTGTAGTGGTTAGTCTGGTTCTGTGAGGAAAATCCCAGTCCTGCTGGAAAGAGCAGAATAAGGCTAGTACTGGTTAGAGCCGGTGGACCAGTATAACTCGCTGTTTACCAACAAACCCGACTGGTCTTCTAGCATGTCTTTCAGTCTTATCGTGTTTGCAGTGGTCGGGTATTTAATTATTAATTGTAAAATGTCTTACAATCCGTTGGGTGAGGTTGATTAGCTCTTCTTCTTCTTTCTTTCTGCTCTCGAAGTGCACTTCAATGAGAGTCTGCAGCTCCGTCAGGTCTTTCTCCATACGTTTGCGGTGAATATCCTAAGGATACGTGTTTAAAGGTGATTGTAAAGCAGTAAAAACGACTTGTTTTATGGCAGTGTTACTCAAATCTACAGGTCATATTACATTGTTTAGTGTAATAACTGAAAGTTCAGTGTGATTTATTGGTATGACAGTAAACGTATGTTCGTATTGCGAAAGTATTTGCTGCCTATAAGTAGACAGAGCAAACAAAAGAATTGTCATTTAAGTAGACATGGTTATACTTAAATTAATGGTGTAATATAATATAGCACTAAAGAATAATTATAAAATAAAATAAATAAATAAATATAAAAATACTAAAAAATAATCAAATAAAATATATTATAAAAAATTTTACTCACATCAAAATCAACTTTCTCTCCATTGGGAATTTTGGGAGGCACTAAAGCTGGCACAAAGGGTCTTAAAATCAACAACAATGCATTATTATTTATTTTTTTCTCATAAAACAGTCTTTTATTTGGGAATTTTTGGTTATTTTATAGTTAGGCTATGCATCATGTTGAGTGGTAAGCAACATGCACACACGATAAAATACTAAGTTAAAGTCAAAATTAAAGTCTTTAATTAATCACAACGGACAAATTACAGTAAACAAATGGAACTAAACTACACACAGGTGCAAATCATAACCATGACAACAATCAGAAACCTAGGAGATGGGAACATAGGGAACAATGGAAACAGGAACAGAACAATGTGATACAAAATAAAAGTCCTAACATAAACCTGCAATTATGTGTCCTTTTATTTTATATTAATTTATATTTGAAAATTCCACTCACTTATGCTTTGGCTTTGCTTCTCCTGTACCGTTCAGTTTGCAGAAAGGGAAAGGGAGAAATATGGATTTATGAAAACACTTGCATACTAGTAATGTTGGTGGTTTAGTTCATAGCTCATCGGGGACCAGTTTCAATTGTAAAACCAGTTTTAAAGAGTCTGATGGTATCGGGTTTACCTTCCTTCTCCATGTTCCTCGGCCGCATCTAAATAAGAAGACAGCATGTCAGCTGTCAGCAGTGTGCTAATCCACAGAGAAAGCCCTGGAGACACACTTCTTATCAGACACGGGAATCTGGACTAAAAGCTATTTTGTCTAAACCTGTTCAAGAAAATCCGGGTGGTCACCTTTCAACTCCGTAACACAAAGTGTGCATTTTTTCGACTTCTTATTATAAATACAATTAGCATATATTTCAGAGAGGTCAAAGTTGCTTTGGTGAGCCAAGAGGGTTTTAGATATGATGGATGGGTCCATTAAGCACACAATAGCCGACATTGTTCGATGTGTCACACTCGGTTTAATCAGAGACTTTGTGAAAGTATAATTATTGGGTGTTGTTTAGAAGCACTTGCTGAATAATCATTTATTTTGTTGTTTTTTTACCTGAATGGGGTGTTTGCTTCCCAGCGGCCTCTACAAGCCCTAAAAATGAATGCATAAACAGTGATTTATCTGATTTTTAAAGTCTTTCCTTTGAATCATTATGATTTGTGTGCATTTTATATAATTATTAAGTAATTATAATTATAGCACATATATTTAAAAATTGGTGTAAGATTTACTGTGAACATTTGGTAGTTAGGCCTGAGTTAATTTATCCGGTAATGATGAGAGGTGACGCTCTGCCCAGAGATGGCAGCGGCCGGCCCCCGCCCGCTTAGGCGTCAGAACGAACTTCAGAAACCAATGGGTGACGTCACGCGGACACTACGTATCCCATATTTTTTTACAGTCTATGGTTTGGAATTCGCGACGGAACACACGCATTTCACTATCACATCTGACGTTCCCGAAGTATTTGTGGAATCAGGAGAGAGTTTCGGGAAGGTGCTCTTCACGCGCAAATCAGCTCTCATATTTACTGGTATGTTTGCGAATGTTTTCATGTGGAATCGAGACCCATTGACCCTCAGCGATTGTCCTCGCGATCCTGGCGACGGCCAGCTTTGATTCGACAGGGCCACAATCCAGAAGTAGTATGGAGCTGCAGACCTGGAGACCTGCATCTGCACAGTCCCCCTGCCGCCCAAGTCCCGCATTCTCAGACCGCCTCGTTTTCTTTTAAAAGACCAGCGCCTCCTCTCAGACTGTATCGGATAGAACATGTTGAAGAAGACATGCTGAAGAACTTAAGCCAAAACGTGAGTAGGCTATCTTCAGATTTTATTTCAGCGATCGTAGTAGCCTCTGATCTTTGATTTACTTTTTAATAAAGCTAATTTAGCTCAACGATACAACATATGAATAGTCCGTTTAATATTTGTAAAGATAGTTTGTAACAAGATTTGAGCCGTGTTTTTGCCTTCTTCCCCCTGAAATCTTTTGATAGCTATAGCTGTAGGCTGTCCTCCAGGGTAGCCTACACCATACATTGATGGAGTTGCCCTACCGAAACCCAGCAACATCATGATTTTATGATTATGCAAAGCGACTTTATAAATGAGTTTTTTTAATGCAACTGAAGGCAAAAGTAAAGTCACGAACAATTTTTTTTCTTTTAGGCCTACAGCAAGATGATGTTTTAGGTGAATCATTAAATAAAGTACAGAATTGTTTTTATTATTGGAGTTTTGTCTATTCTGATTTGTTTTGCTTCACATTCAAAATATCAGAAAACAGATTTTTGTAGCATGGTAATGTTTAATTAGACCATTATACAGTTGAAATGAAAAGAAAAATTGGAATTTGAATTAAAAAAACAAACATGT
This sequence comes from Hybognathus amarus, assembly GCA_030378365.1. NCBI lineage: Eukaryota > Metazoa > Chordata > Actinopteri > Cypriniformes > Leuciscidae > Hybognathus > Hybognathus amarus. Next base: position 7,385 of record JAQIUQ010003235.1, on the reverse strand, counting down.
AGCAATCTAATATCACATACTATTTTTCAGAAGATAGTTCAATCTGTAATTGTATCCCTTCCATCAGTAACAATGAGTTTTTTTTGGCACATGCATTACTAAGCAGAGAGACGCAAATATTTATTGGATCATTTATTTGGAGACTGTAATTAGTGTAATATTGCATATTGTTTTTAATTGCATTTGGATCAACGATGCGCTGTACTCTGTGTGCGGGTGTTATACGATCTTTCGAAACAGCAGGAGGCGCTGTGTTATCGAAAAAACGAGGGGTCTAGAATGCAGGGACTCTCGGTGGGGGACTGTAGATGCAGGCTCCGAGTCTGCAGCTTCAGTAATATTGACAATCCCAGCTGATTAGAAGGCGCAGTAAGAAGACGAACACACGCGACCCTAACCGACAACTCAGCAAGCGTTTTCTTCACACAATAGCAGCATTCACTGTTTCAAGTTCGTTTGGACAAATGAGAACAAAAACTGTTTTAAACAAAAAGGAAACACGAAAGTAATTGCCTCATACGCGACTGAAACTCACTGACACTAAACGGATCTTTTGCTCAGCTTCACGACACGAACACAGCAGAAAACTCGTTTTTAACACTCACTTAGAACAATCTCGTTCCGATAAACGAACACTCAAACGCAGCGTCATGCAGCTCCTATGTCAGTCACGGGTCTAAACTCGACTTTTCGACGTGACTGACTACCCGAAAGTGAACGTTCATCTTCTTCAGCTTCCCGCTGCGCTTCTTCCCCTCTCTCAACTCACTCCTTCGTGCGACTTGTCATAACCCCAAAATGGTGGCGCACCATGGCAACGCAGTCAAAAATAAAAGTCTTCACGATTTTAATCAGCTAATTTCTCAGGTCCCTCCAAGGGATACTGCTCAGACCCTTCCAGAGCTGAGTTTAGAAACTCAGAATTTCAAACCCAAAAAAGTACCAGACAGTGGTACCCTTTGTCTTTTTCTTTGTTATGTTTTGATTTCGAGGCAAGACATGATTACAGTTGCTCCATTACTCAGAAAATTTTGAAGACGTTGAATTTGATAATGTTCCTCCTCTGTTATTATGGGACATTGTGCTCATGTTTTATTGAAACATTGTATAATCTGTTATCTCAACAACATTTCCAAAAACATCCTCAAAATGTTACAGTGAAAATGTTATATCTTAGTTTACATTTTAACCTTATAGAGAACATTATTTGAAATGAGAAAACATTCTTTAAAACATTCTTTAAACATCATATTCAAATGTTTATTTAAAACATTAACCCAAACTTTCTAGGGATGTTGCACAAAGTTCTAGAAAGGTTCCCTGCTAGCTGGGTAGTCAGTTAACGTAGTGTGATAGCGTAGAGCTACGTCACACAGTAGGCTCAGCTATTGGCCGACGCTGGTCATGTGTGTGATTCGTGTGACGTACAATAACAGAAGCTTACGCTATTAAACGAAGTAACCTGACTCGAGGCAGAGAGAGAAAAGTAAATGAAAAGTTGAAATAAAGTCATTATTTTTGTTTGTTTTTGCACACAAAAGTGTTATCGTCGTTTCATAAAGTAGAAATTGAGCCACTGTAGTCACTTGGACTATTTTAACAATGTCTTTAATAACTTTTCGAAGCCGGCAAGTTTCAATCCCTCAAGAAGCCTATGGACTAGTATACAGGAGTCGATCCAGCTCTCAGATTTCATCAAAAATATCTTAATTCGATGTTCTGAAGATGACAGAAGGTCTTACGGGTGTTTAAACAACATGAGGCTGATAAACTACTGACTGAGATTAAAATTTTTGGGTGAACTAACCCTTAAGATCCCGGGCAATTGCAGCGTGTAATAGACACATAAAAATATGCGCCACAATATAAATAAGAACACACAACAGTAGTCTACATATAAATTTAAAATATCAATATATACCATTCTGAGTATTTAACAATCTGATTGTACAAGGGATACATTTGTATAAATTGTTCTTCATCTTTGATAGTTCTATAGCAAGAGCATAACTGTTAAATAAAACTGACAGACTTCTTTTTGGTATTCACATCAAAACGCAGTTTATTGTAAATAATAGTCCCTAAATATTTATTAACTTTCCACACACTCCACTCTCTCACCTTTAATGAAAGTAAATTGGGAAGAATGAGCTTCAGTTCTGAAATCAATAGTCATATCTTTGGTCTCAGATACATTCAGCTGCAGACAAGCATCACCACACCATTTTACAAAGTCATCAACAACTGGACCATGACAAGTTTCAATTTTTTCGAAGTTGTGAACTTTATTCTTCTGATCAATTTTTCTCTTCCCCGGTTATGTGTTTCTGTTGACAGTTGACAGAACTCCGCTTCCACAGACGATTACATATTGCCGTTTATTGTAGAGAAGGTACCATTGGAAAAACATGAATGAACATCAGAAGTTATGTTTTTCAACCGCAAAGACATCAATACTCCATCAAGTCCACCACGCTAATCTAGTTCGTTCCACCACAGAATAAAACATTTTAAAAGATATTTGATTCTGACTTTATAACTCGCTGGTCATCCTTCTTGTTGAACCCTTTAACGCATCTCCAGTAGTCTTTCCTCAATCCTTCTCTCTCATTAACCTGAATGTCTGTTTATCCATTTCTCTGTGATGACGACACGTTCAGCCCTATGAGAATCAATGTCACGCTGAAAGGTAGAAGCGGGGGACTGAGAACATAAAGCAAGAAGAGAGAGAGTGTAGAATGTGGTGCGAGGAGAGGGGTCGGCGGTGAAGGGAGAAGATGAGGGGAGGCACATTACTGCTCCGTCGGGAGCTCTGGAGGCTGAAGCACATTCAGCTGACGGACCATGCTTTCAGGGGGAATCTCCGTTCACTCTTCCTCTGCGTCTATCAGATCCCCAGCACATCGCCAGAGAGGCCAGAGGGTGGAAGACACGGCTCATGATGTAGAGATATAGGTGAAGAGACGTGCTGAGTAACCCGACGCCTCTGAGCCAGAGGTCTCCGGAGCATCGGGCATGTGTAGAAATCTCACGCCACCCCACTGATAAGAGGATCAGTGTCTGAGGCACCTACGCCCAGCTTGATGGGCCTGTGAGGGGGAACCCCGTACGTGTGTGTGGCCTTGGAGCGGGGCCGCATGCCGAGGATCCACCTCCACTTAGCATCGCTGCTCTCCTAAGCAGCCGTGGGGAGTGACCTTTGCAGGCAGGGAGCTTAAGAGATGGTTAAAATTTGATTCGATTAAGAGGAAGCTCGAAGAGAGAAAAGAATTTGAGCCTTTTTCTTTCATCTCTGCTAACCTCGAGAGAGTGTCCGCAGAAGGACGAACTGCAGTTCTTCCCTATTAAGAAAAGAACAAAAAGAATGGGAAGACTAGGGGTTTCATTTATGAAATGTCTAGTAGAGGCAGCATCCTATCTTGATTATGATCATTTCTTTAAATGTGCATAGGTGTGATTAGAGAGAAACAGACGCTGCCTGATCAAAAAAATGCTCTTTCAGATACTCCGCCTTGTAGAAAAACACCACCTAATTAATGTCAGTAAAGGGGTGGCATAATGCTCTTTTTCACAAGATGTAAAATAAATATTGGGTTAACACTTTTTCAGAATTACGGCTTCCTTCGTTAATGAATAACTACACAAGAACTTAATGAGGAACACAATATTAACAATACTAGTAACTATTATTAACTAACAAGAAACTCTGATTGACGAACTAGTAAGTGATACGCGCACAGGGCAAAAGTGGTAGTTCACTCACTAACTTAATCAATGACTACTATTTTTTAACACTTCCCCCAGAGAATTACTGAAAGAGTTCATTAACAATCGTAGGTAAACTACTATTAACTAAAATAAACTCTATTTAACGAATTAGTAAGTAATAGCTCACAGATGGAAGTGTTACTGGGTGCTATAAAGTGAAGATCATTTGGAACTTAACTAGCAACTCCTCTACAGTGTTACTAAAGAGCATTTTTCTAAAAGGATACTTAAAGTTCACCCAAAAATCTCGAACGTTTGCACAAAGCATCACTAGATCATGTAGTAACACTTGAGTCATTACTTAGTTAGCCCCAATAGTATCTTTTCACTTTTATAATCCGAATCCAAATCATTCAGTCATTCCCACAGAAGTACTCAGTAACACTGTCATCTGTCAGCTTTTGTACTTACTTGATTATTGGATAGCGTAGTATATCAGTGGAGAGTGATTTGGGACTAACTAGGTGATTACTCAGAGTGTTACTGAGGGCATTGCTAAAGGATCACTAAAGTTCACCAAAAAATCTCAGAACGTTTCGCACAATCATCACTAGATCATGTTCAGTAACACTTGAGAGTAGTTACTAGTTCAGTTCCAATGATCTTCAGCTTATAATATGAATCCCAATAATTAGTAATTCCCACAGAAGTATCTAAGTAACACTTTCATCTGTAGAGTTATTACTCTGCTAAATTCGTTAATAAGAGTTATCTATTCAGTTAATAGTGGTTACTAGATGTTGTAATGGACTTTTAGTAGTCTCTGGGGAAATTATTAAAAAAATAGTAGTTGCTGATTACTTTAATAGTGAACTACCGCCTTCAGTCTGTGCTGCTACTTGCTTTACTAAGTTTGTTGATCAGAGCTTCTTGTTAGTTAATAAATGGTTACTAGATTGTTAATAGTGTGTTCTACTCATTTAGCTCTTGTGTAGTTATTCATTGGCAAAGGAACCGTATTCTAAAGTGTTACCTAAATATCTTATGTCCCCAGAGTGTGTATGTTAAGTTTTAGCTTAAGTTTAGTCAATACCCCGCAGATATCACAGTTTTTTGCTGTCTGGCCCTTTAAATGCAAATGAGCTGCGCTCCCAACACAGTGGGCGGAGCTTCAAAAGCTTGACGTGTTAAACGGTTGATTACCTACACAGACACGCACTAAAATGTCAGAAACTGTTCTGCCTTTTTTTAAAACCAAAGTCAGACAAGATGGAGATACTCAAGAAGATGTGACAGCGCGTCAAATGCAGACAGGGACAAGTACTCTGGATGGTTTAGTTACTGGAATATATGTGGCTGATGTGAGAGTTAACTGTTACAGACAGTTAACTTCCACGTAGCACACTATATATTTAAAAAAAAAATATTCAAGTAATCTTTAATTAGCATATTCTGTCCGATAAATTGTATAGATCAGCTCATATCTCGTAAGATGCCTACAGAGTGACATTCTACTCAGCATATGAAAGAGATGAATGCTACAGTTCAAGCCGACTCACAAATGTTCTCTTTTTACAGACCACTTTTTTATCTTCTCTCAACATGGACAACTGCATGCTCCCAGGGGGCCAGGGTTTATGTAAAATTTTAGGGTTGGTGATGTCACTTACCCACCCAGGAGGAATGTCGATATAAGTTACCTACCAGGCGTTTGTATGAAGTCATTAAAAAACTACTTTCTTTAAAAGGAAATATCTCCCTTTGCTTTGAACTTTGATCATTGCAACTTTCCATGTTGTATACTGTCAGACCAGCAACAGTTACACACCTTCACAAAAGTCGTAGACACCCCTTTGTATTGTCAGGAGCCAGATCAGGAATCATCCTACGCCACCGCACCAAGATCCCTGTCCCCAGATTATCCAATCAGCCAACACCTGTTTCCAATCCGCACTCAGCTGTTTCAGCCAGCATCAAAGCCCCTGCTTCACAAGTCACTTCCCCGTCAGAGCCTCCAACAGGACTTAAGACCGTCGACAGTTTGCTCAGCGACCTTTCGAAGCATCTTTCTTCTGCCACGGGAAACGTAAGAGTCTACTGGCACTCTGAGATTCTACTAACCTCTGTGTTCCCTGTCCCGCTGTTCCTGAGAATCTGCTCCATGGTTCACATTCCCTGTGCTGGATACTGTGATGGTCCCGTTCTCCTGGCGGAAGTGTGGAAAGAACAAGCAGCTGTGGTGAACTGACTCGCCGCCCTTGACTGAGTAAAGATCTCTTAGCGTGAGTTCTACTGCGGGTGCTGTCTATCCTCTAGTAATCTCTAAAGGAAGAAAAGGAGTATCAACGCATTGTTGTAGCACTTAAAATATTCCTTGGCACAGAGAGGGATTTCCCTAGCCTGGACACCGCTGCACGGATCCTCCACAAGCTCTCGAGCACCTGCAAAGACTAACCACTTTACCCTACTCCTCCAATGAGGAAAAAGTTATGTTCATAGCTTTACCTTGTGTCTTAACGTCTGACTCCCTGACAGAAGGCACCCGCCTACACAACAACGGAACAGGGTCGGGACCTAATAGTTGCAGAGCGTTGCCGAGACGGGCTATGAATCCGCTACCTGACACCGCTATCCCAACGCAGCCCTGTGTTTCTCCCCCGCCAGAGTTTCCGTAGGCGCTGGCTTCTTCCAGTTTTCCTGCATTGCAAGTTCCCCGTTGGCGCCCAGCGCCCTTCCTCTGGCCGGGCGGAGGATTGCAATGGTTTCCTGCTGCAGTGTTCACTCGCGCTGGAGCTACAGCCTCAGACTCTACTCCACGGAAAGGTGCCAAGGTAGCATTCATCATTCAACAGTTATCAGGAGCGGCGATTAAATGGGCCGAGTCATTATGATGAAAGGAATTGCACCATGATGAGCAACAATTAGAATTCATTAGCACTTCAAGGATTTCGGAGGGCGAAACCAGCGGAAGACTGCCTTGTTTCGGGAGACCCATGCTTACAGGTTGCGTGAGGAGGGGATTACTCGCTCTCTGATTATTTCGTGGCTGGACACTCGCCCTAGACCATGAGACTGGAATGAACAGCCCCTCATCTCTGTGTACGTAGAGGATAAATTGCCTTACGTCTGCAACTGGCCAGTATGTCAGTAATACATTCAGACTTTGAGAAATTTCATGCAGCAGCTATGAGAATTAATAGAAGATCCCAGAGTTGCTACAATGAACAGTCTCCATCCCGATTCCTGGAACAGATGTGAGAAAACACTTACGTCTGGATGACCCCGTAGAAGACATGCAGAGTGGGTTCTTCAAACTTCTCAGTCTCAGCGTCTAAGAGACGCGAAACTCGATTATGCATGTATTGCTGAGAAAGCAGGGGACATTTTGGACTCACCTGCCCTTTCGACCAGGAGATCTGGCGGTGAGTTCTGTCCTGCATAGCCACACTGTCTGGGACACCCTCACCCATTCCTGTTGCTCTCAAATTGAAGGACTCTGCATATATACCCTAGCAATAATCGAACTGAGGTGGGCGGAAACTTCATCTCGAGAAAAGTTGGTAAGAAGCTGAACCTTCAGAAAGTCAGCACACACCCAAGTCCTCTCTATCTACACTCTTAGGTGAGAAAATTAATATGCAAGATGGATCCCAGATGAGCCCAATTCAACTGTGTAT
>JAQIUQ010003231.1:0-14997 GCA_030378365.1 Hybognathus amarus | reverse complement strand
GTGAGCAAGTCGTTTCAATGCGGCCCCTTTAAGATAAAAAGACGTACTCCGCCCTACCCCGCCCCCTTTCCAAGGCTCCGCTGAAGTTCACGGTCAGCTCAACTCTCCGCGTTCGGACCTTGTCTGAAGTTTCGATAAGACAGAATTGCGATTACTATAGCTTCAAAGAACATTTTTATTTCACACCGCCAACAAAATGTCAACAACGGAAGAGCTTGTCCACCCAAGCCTTACATATTCTCGAGCCATAGCGAGCGATTTTGAAAACACGATCACGATCACGGACCGTACTTCATATGGAGGCAGGCACTAGGCGTTATGTATGTCGTGTTATTAGTGAAAGTCGACTATTTCTCTTGTTAAAACAAGACACACTGACAAAGACAACTCACTGCGGTCCCACCTTACGCCACAAAAACATCTGTATTGAGAATAAAATGATAAGCTAACATTTAGAAAGCATCAGTAAACACACAGCAGCTAAATGATAGAAGTCGAACGGCAAACCCCTCTGTATACTGGCGGAGGTTGTTGAAGTGTGGGATCCTTGAAGTGCTTCAGGTCACTGACATCTGCAACAACCGAACATTTTGACTACAGCCCTCTCGTAGCTTCTTGCATGATTGAGCTTGGACTACAAAAATCGGAGCGAGAAACAATAATGGCGGATTGCTCGTAGTGTTCCGACTGGATACCGGTGTCCTTATTTGTCAGTTCCGCTGCAAATACTGGTGACGTACTTGTCTCAAAAAACGTCATACACAAACAGCAGAAACCTGAACAGGACGAAAATATATGACCAAAACAGAATATAAACACAGTAAACGAAGCACCTGAAGAGAGTAATTCCATCTTTTCTGTACTGTATAATACACTCCAAAATCTTACAACAAACGATGCATATTTAAGGGCTAAAAAAGTGGATTTTGCAGGATATTTCCCCTGTAAACCAATGTCTCATAACCCCCTCACACAGACACCCATCAATGCAGGCATCTGTGTTTATTGTACAACTACCAGCCCAATCAGAATCAAGTATTCAGATAAACCATGGAATAAGAAAAAATAAAATAGCTTCAATAAGTAAGGAATAATTGACGACAGGTCATTGAATTATTAAATAATGCACACCCGAGGTGGTAATGCAGTCACGACGCGAAGCGGAGTGGCCGTTACACCTCGGGTGTGCGTTATTTTTGGATAATCAACGACCTGAAGTCAATTACTCGACTACACTACAGTTACCACACCTCAAAACATTGTTCAGATGATTCATATCAAGACGTTTGTCAAGTTTTTGACATTAAAGTGCTCGTTTAATGTAGGACTAACTTCTTATCGCATCTAATCCCATGCCCTCCGTTTGTGCCAGTTCGCAAAACGTCATTTTAGAGGTATAGTACTCGAGGATTTAGAGTCATCTGATAGCAGACTGAATGTAACTGACGGGGGACACACATGACAAACCTGGCCGAAATATGCGTAAGTACCGACTGTTTCCATCGACTGTAGCAGGTCTTACTAAACAGCAACTGTGTGAACACAGACTGAGAACCGCGCGGTTTGGGCATGTTATCAGTCAGAAGTATCAAATTACATTCATAACTGGCCTTGCACAAGGCAAAAGAGCTGCAGTGACTACGCAAACACAAGAACAGCAGAAGGCCTTTAAAGTTCTATTCCATAACCAGTCAAACATGTTATATGGGAAGATTAGGCCTATGTGGTAATGCATCTCTGAAAACGGGACATAATTTATATTTTTTTTCACAAGACAGAACCCGTGTCATAGTAAGCCCATTACAAAAGTCGAAACTAACCTTTGACCAAATGTGTAGTTACTGCGCTTCGCCTTTGGCCTAAACTCAGTTTCTGTCCCGGCTCTCAACTGCAGCCACGAAATGCAGACTATTAGTAGAGGATAAAAGAGAGAGAGAGACGCGAGACGATGTGCGTCCATACTATTTATTATTTATTTATTAACTTCATTTTTAATTAATTAGTTCATTATTGTTTTCTATAATTGACAGTAGATAACCCAATAAATGAAAAACACAAAGCTCTTTTAACAAGTAAGCCTATCAATAATTATTTATTTGTTAGGATATTATCTGGAATAATATAGCTACCGAAAACTGTATCTGCATTTATATAGCCTATTCAGTTTAATTTTCCATTTAGCCTATTATATAGAGGCACTATACTTATTTATTTAAATTAAACTGTATGTGTCAATTGGTTGTGAAGTTAGACATCAAAAATTGCAGTATCAGCGCATGGGCCTGCAGTGTTCTCTTGTTATGAATTGTATCCTATTTTCCGTTAACTACGCATGTATCATAATAATAATTATAATTCGTTACATTTATATAGTGCTTTTCTGAGACCTCAAAGCGCTTCACACATAGAGGGGGATCTCTTAACCACCACCAATGTGCAGCATCCACCTATGTTTTCTCTTGTTATGAATTGTATCCCTATTTTCCGTTAACTCACCGCATATGGAACTGTAATGTGGTTCAAACTTGCCTGAAACTACTTCAGCTGTGCGTTCCCAGAAAATAATTGCACACCTTTAAGAACGTTCTCAACCAATCAGAATCAAGCATTCAACAGCCCTGTAGTATAAAGCAACTCAGTGTTCCTTGGTTCCAAGTTTTAAAGTGACATTTTCGAATTAGTATCAGTCTGGGCTTCAACTGTTAAACTGTCAACTGGAGATTTGAATCTGCAGCAAAAGGAGTAACTTCATACACAAGCAGGCTTCTTAAATACACCCGTTGTTTCATATTTATTTACAAACTTCCACACTCTACAGTGCTGTCAAACTGTTGTATAAACTCAATATCACACTTGAATGTGTTGCCACATGGCTCTATATCAGCATGGCTGTGATTACCTTGCGCTGAATCACAGCAGTGCTGCTGATATAGAGTCATATTGCACTCCTACTCTTTCATATTGTTTATATTAAAATAATTTACTACTACCATGGTTTGATGGGAAACAAAACACTGTATATTTTTATTATGTATGTATTATAAATTCCTTTTTTATATATGTGAATTCTCTTTCTTATTAGAACTTAGTTTAGTTCTCATTTTATCCAACATGAATTAAAAGCAAATAATCAAACATTATTGTAAATTACTCATACATATTAAATACATGTTCACATGCATTTCACCTCTGCTCTAGCTTGTTCCTGGTCTAACTTTTCAATAAACATGACTTATAATCGTATTTCATAAAGTTCAAATTTTCATGTCTAATGTACAGAGCTTGTATGACTTCTGTCTCATAAGTGAACCTTTATTATGTCAGCTTCTGATATGTTTGTATGTAAAGGGAGGATCGCATCTTTCGCTAATTGATGCAATGTGTCGCTCCCCTGGCAATGTGACAGTTTAGAGATTGAGCTGATGTACGTTTGTCCCACTATTTGGCAGCAAATCGTTTTGTTTTTCTGTACTCGGGTCTCATTGGCTGGCTGTGCAGGTGAAAGGCTTTCATGTGCTTCATAATGAGCCTCATTTGAATGTGGTTGGAAGCGGATCCTGAGCTCTGGGGTTTCTGATGCTTTGATGGTGTTTCTCCAGAGATTCATGCTGAGGAACAGCCAGATTTAGATGAAAACAGTCAGTAGAAACCTTTTACCTACTGCTGCCATGTGTTCAAATATGTGTCTCGTCTGCTTTCAGCATGGAGGAGTGTGAAGCGCTCTGCACGCGTACTTGGCCATCATGGTGAACGACAGTTCAAATGCCTGGGCAGCATCCAGCACCTTAAGAGCAGGTGAGGGGGTTGTGTGTGTCTGTGTGTGTCCCTGGTATTCCCTACGTTATGGGGACCAACTGTTCCCACCTGTATAGTAGAATACTAATACCAGACCAGTAAAAGTTGACCTTGTGGAGACATTGTTGCCAGTCCCTATGAGAAAACAGCCTATGACAATCATACAGAATTATATTTTTTGAAAAAACAAAAAAAACAAAAAAAAAACAATGTTGTGATAGGTTTCAGTGGATTATGCCTATTTAATGTCCCCATAAAATGGGAACCCAGTGTGTGTGTGTGTGTGTTGTATGCCAGGTTGGACAAAATTCTTAATTTGAGAGATCAGCTTTCCTTTTGATTTTCTATTCAAGACTGTGAATTTGAATTTAATTGACAAACATGTGGAATCAAAAATGGATTGATAAAATGCACTTAATTGAATTCAAATAAGCCATAGAGCTCTATTCCTTCAAAATAAGCTTAATTCAAGATATCTCTTCACAATTCTTTTAGAAGTTAAAACACACTTCTTGTTTCGCTTTTCTGACCAAAAAGAAGTTGGGGGTTTGTTTACCTTCAAGTCACTAAAACTCAGTACATATGTTGTTCTCATCGAGCCAGAGCAACTTTATAATTTACAGTCATTAAGCTCTGACCAACAGGAAGTCGGCTATTTTTGTTTGAATGTGCATTTTTTTAATCAAACCTTGCATTTTTAACTACTGCTCCAAAGACCACATCTTTGTCACAATTTAGATTCTATTAAAAATGTCAATTTTTCTGGCTTAACTGAATTAAAAATCTATCAATGAAATGTTCCTCTGCATTTACTGTGAATAGTAAATTAATGTTAAATATGAATGACTTTTGTTAAGAGCTGTATCGGTCAGTGTGAAAACTGGCCCACGGCAGTAAGCCAAACTTTTCTTAGAACGTCTCCTTTCGCGATGGGATTATTAACGTTACTTTCTTTCATTCGCTTAATCCCTGTATTTCAATCCTTTACTATGGCAAAGGAGAAAAACACTATCCTCGTTAAGTTTGTGCTTAATGGGCTCTGTCCTGCTCATGTCCCACAGTCTTCTCAAATTGCAGAGCAGGATATCGACGAAGCGTTTATCTTTGTGGGGAAATATAATTAAACTTGACTTGCTTCCAAAATTGAATGTAATTTCTATTGCTTTCCATGCACTTTTATGTACATAACCGGCGGTGGTTGCTGATTTTGTTGCATTTTTACAAAACTAAAATTTCTGATAGTATTCAACGCAATACAGTTCTCTAATTGTGAAAACAGTTTCATGACAATTTGATCCATTTTATGAAATTTATCAGGAATTTTGGAATCAAACATTAGAGAAAATAAGACACCAACTAACAGAATTGGTGTTTCAGCATTTTATAATTTAATATGCTTTTACTTTAATTAAATTGGTAAAGTTGGTAAATATAAGAGACTTTCTTTCAAAAACATTGCCATTCAAATGTTTGTAGTCAGTAATATTTGCAGAGTATGCAGCACAAACTGTCCTGATAATATTAATATTCACAATATATTTCCATACATTAAATGAATCATTCAAAACATACCAACATAATTCAGGCCTTACATTTATTATGTGTCTGAATTTAGCTGCTCTTTTGGCCTCTTTGTTGTAATTAATGATTGTGGAGGTGTGGGCATTAAATGAGTGAAAAGGCAATTAAGAGCTGCTCCCTTGATCGACCTCCTCCCTCTCTCCTTTATCTTTTCTTTCTGTGCCGTCTAATGGACCAAAGCAGTGGGACAAGATCTACACCTCTCCGTCAACCAACGATTCTCACTCTGTCTGCAGCCATTCTTGATTTAGTCCTTCCCCTGTTCTGTAGCTTCCCTTCTTCATCGTGTTCTTCCTCCTGTGGTGTGTTTCTGCTGCCATCTGTAAACACCATCACTCACGCTGCGTTTCACGGGTCACCAGTGTTCACTTCTCTACACACTCAGCAGGAAACACACTTCACTTCATTTCGTCAAACACAGACAACGCTTGCCGAAGCTGCACATCGATTGAAGGTTTTACAGTGCATGAGTGTTCTTTAGTAAATAAATATAACTAGATGTACTTGAACTCCATGAACCAGCGTTATAGGATACATTTCTCTACATTATTGCCAAGGGCGAATAATATTATGATATCTGCCATTTTTTATATTATATGCATTGGCTGACACATTTTTAATCAAAGTTCAATTATTATTTTATTTATTTATGCATTTTGGTAGAAACGTTATAGCAAATATAAGGTATAAGAATGTTTAAATCATTAACAATTGTTATAGTTAAATTCACGAAGCTAATGTATTATCTACATTGTTAATACTGTACTAGGCTATATACAAATAGTGAGTTCTTTATTATTTGTCACTGGTAATTTACATATGATTATTGTTTATTTAGCTCAGATAGAGAAGAAATGTTAATTGGTTATTAGGAGTCAATAGCCAAGTTGAAAAATGGACAATTTCACCTTTAATTAAAACCAACTTTTAAACTCAACTTTATTTGACATGAATTGAATTCATATTCAGTGTTCCTCAAAATGTTTACAAAAACAATAATCACACATAATTTATGTTACAATATGTTGTGCAACATATGACTCTCCACGGGGACTAGTGGTTTTTATATTAACAATGTATAGACTACAAAATATTAACCATAAATTAATTAACTAACAATGGGCAATACATTTGTTACAGTGTTTATTAATCTTTGTTAACATCAGTTCATACAAAAATCAACTACTACTGTATATTTTTAGTTTGTTAGCTCAGGTTCATTTAAATAATATTTACAAACACAACTTTTGATTTTATTAGTAAAATCATGTATTTCTCATGTATTAGTAAATGTTGAAATGAACACTAACTGAAGAATAATGCTTTAAAAAGTATTGTCCATTGTTAGTTCATGTAAATAGTGTAATGTTATATTAGCCAATTCGGTTGCAAGGCCAACAACTGTTTCCGAATAAGCAGGTGAAGGAGTAATGTGTGTTCTGTCTTTTCAGGTAAAGTAGTTCAATTCCAATTTACTTCTATCTGAACCCATTTCATCGCAACTTCAAATTTAGTTTGGAATGCCAATTAGTTATTGGTCATTGGTCATTTGGATGATGATCATTTATCTAGACACTTTATCTAGACACACACACACTAGATCATTTGGAAGCCAATGTTGCTTCTCGCTCCAGTGAACTGTACTATTTTGAGGGGTGTGCTCATGCTTACTCTCTCTACTCTCTTTACTCACTTGAATGAAAGTAACACTATCTCTAGTCAGAGGGCATGGCCACTACTACAGATATGAAACAGACCCGATTTGAATGCTCTAATAGTAGCGTTGGTTTGGTCATGTCATGGTTTCCCAGAGATGGGGAAGAGGGGTGAAGGGAAGAAAATGTAGACTAAGACAATACTGAGGTGATTGACACAATGCTAAAATTTTCATTTTTTTCAAGTAGTACCTCTCTGGCTCCAGACAGTTTGACATATCTAGTCTTACAGCATCAACCATCAAAGAATTCATATCACTCTGACCACTAGAATATTGCTATGTGTATTTCCTAAAGCAATCTGTGTTGTTGGTGTCAGTGCTGCTGTTTGAGTGCTGATCTAAGCTCTTTATTGCTTGATCTTTCACATGATTGATACAGCAAAGTAGGCGACTTTGTCTTTGTCTTCCTGACATTTTAATGTTGATTCCTCTTTATAGTGAGTGTGCTGCAGGTGCTGTAAGTGGATGAGTTACACTATTCTTGCTTTCCCACCCTCATTTAAAAAAACTAGATACCGGGACAGTTTTAAGATGAGATGACAGAATCTGTTTCATTTTATTTTAAAAATACTAATTTGTTTTGTTAGCAAGTCAAAACTCTTACTATACTACACATATACTGTAAAGTTCAAAATTTGGGTTCTGGAAGTCTCTTTATGTAAATTCTCTGTTTCTCCCCAAAGCTCCATTTCTGAGCTCAATAATAACAGCAATATTGTGAAAATATCATTGCTATCACGTTTGGTTCTGCAGCAAAATGAAATAAAAATCCAATTTAATTGCTACAGTCTTCTCTTTATTAATCAAAACAAAATACTCTGTAATCACTGTCTTGAACTAACAGAACAAGCAAACACAATAAGACGAGAACAGACCAAGAACTGAACAAAACACTGGGTATACAGATTGAGCTAATCAACATGACATAACTAGGAAGGAACCAAAGAAAGAGACAGAGAGAAAATAAAAAAAAAAACTGAATAGATTTTAAAATGTAATTTATCCCTGTGATATTTTCAGCATCATTACTCCGGTAATCAGTGTCGCATGTTAGAAATCATACAGATTAGAAATCATTCTAAATATGCTGATTTGCTAGTCAAGAAACATTTCTTTATTATGAATGTTGAAAACAGTGCTGCTTCGTATTTTTATGGAAATTCATGATTTATTTATTTATTTATTTATTTATTTTTTATGAAAAAAAAACAGAATTTATTTGAAACTGGACATTATAAATGTCTTTTGTAACATTATAAATGTCTTCATTTATTTCAAATCTTACTGTCCCCAGACCTTTGAACGAGTAGTGTAATTATAGTTTAAATATTAGATTTTAAGAGCTCATTTTGATAATAATTTGATTTTTAAAAAGTCCAAAAAAAGGTCATTTTGTTACCAATACACATCAAAAATACCTCGAACATTTAATCAAATTTCACTTGAATGTTGATCAAAAGAGAGACAATAATGAAATATATCTTTATTCATCAATACTGGTATATATTGTAAACATAGTTTTAAGAAATTTAATTTCAAGATTTCATTTATTTCATATCAAGAGCCCATAATTGAAGAATGACTATATATTACATTATTTCAATTATAATTTTAGTAATACAGATTGTCATACTCAAAGTGGTATTTAATGATTAGGGCTGTGCAAAAATTAATTCAGATTAATTGCATCCAAAATAAAAGTCTGTGTTTACATAATATGTTTGTGTTTGCTGTATATAATTATTTTGTATATATAAATCACACAGAGAATGCATGTATATTTTTAAAGAAAATGTGTTATTAATATATAAAATGTTTATATAATATAGATTATGTATATATATATATATATATATATATATATATATATATATATATATATATATATATATATCTATATATGTATTTATATATATATATATATATATATATATATATATATATATATATATATATATATATATATATATATATGTATTGTATATATATATATATATATATATATATATATATATATATATATATATATATATATGTATTTATATATATATATATATATATATATATATATATATATATATACAAAATTTAACAGCACACACAAATATATTATGTAAGCACAGACTTTTATTTTGGATGCCATTAATCTGCAATTAACTTTTGCACAGCCTATTAATGATATAATGACTTTTTGTTTATTATTAAGATAAATTGGCATAATATACAATATGATTTGATCCTAAACAGTCATTTCCCTATGTGATGTTGTGTAGTACTGATGTGCGCTACATGACTGATGGCTACGTTTATTCTTTTGGAACCATATATGATGTTCATCTTCCCGTAATCTGCCAAATGAGCATGAGGAATCTCACTAAAACTGGCCAAAACTTCTCTTCAGCACTTTCTGAAACACTCCCGTGTAGCACAAACACACAGACCAGCCATTTTCATAGTGTGCTTTTTATTTTATTATTTTGAGAGTGAGTGGTTACTCCGATAAAATCATATTAATGCTGAGTGTGTTCATAAACACAAACCCTAGAGTAAACACACACCTCTTCATTGGCTCCAAAACAAACACAATTGCAACAGCTGTTCAATAAAAGCACCTGTAAGCCTGTCAGTCACCAATCAAATTCGCTCCATTACTCAGAGTCACTGTGTTTAAGTGAGTGAGTTTTTCAGATAATTCACACCGTCTGTCTGTGTGTGTATTAATCTCAGACATTTGTGTCTCTAGCGCTTTCATCGTTCTTGTTAAAGAACAGAGTGCTTCTAATGTACGTCAGTGATGTTAAGAGCGGAGGAAGGTTTATAAGGCCAGCGACATTTTGCAACAATCTACTGCTGCACACTTTATACAACTATAAATCTGCATCTACTTTTTACAGATTCACTGTTTTGAAGGATGAAAATGTACGACCCTGTTTATCTCTGCTGCGCTAGAGGAGCATGTGTAACACTCAAACCCATATGACTATTTATTTTATGGAATGGAACAGGAGGGATGTTGAAAAGCTGCCATGTTTTAAAGAATAGTTTACTTTTTAAAACTTTTGCTGATAATTTACTTACCTATTATCCAAGATGTCCATGTCTTTTTTCTTCAGTCGAAGAGAAATTAAAGGTTTTTGATGAAACATTTCAGGATTTTCTCCATATAATGCACTTAACTGTAGTACGCAAACGATTTCAAGGTCCGAAAGACAGTTTCAGTGCAAACTGCAACTCTTCTAATGGGCTTTAAAACTGACTCCAGACGATAAATAATGAGTCTTATCAAGCGAAACAATTCGAATTATTTAAAAAAATAACAAAGTTTAAGCTTTTATAAGCTCAAATGGTCACCTTGCTTCGCTCTGTGTGACTCTTGTTTAAACTCATTCATCAAAATGAGCGAACCACTTTTCTGGGTCAATTGATTCGTTTCGTTGTTGAATGAACCAAATGCACACAAAAGATTCATTCATTTTGATGAACGAATTTGAACAGGATAGCTGTTACGAACATGCATCACAGAACAGGGCAAGGTGACCATTTGAGCTTATAAAACCTAGACTTTGTTATTTTTTTTTATTTTTATTAGCGATCGTTTCGCCTGATAAACCCTTTGAGGCCCATACACACCGGGACGAATATCAGTGCGCGTTATTCGTCAGCATTTTTCAACGCGTTTTTGTGTGTTCACACCCAAGCGTTTTTCGCTGGCGATGAGCCAGAGCTGAACATGCAAACTCATTCCCTGACATTAGATGGCGCCACATCTACTCTGAATTGGCTAAAAGTAATAATTGAAAAAAATCATTATTAAAATCATAATTAAAAAGTCATAATTAATTACTTTGAATTGACTAAAAGTCATAATTGCAATACTACTCCATAACAGTGATCTTTTATCAAGATGTGTGTAGTCCTGTTACGTTTGTCATGTAGTTCTTTATGTTCTAACACGTTAAGAACAGCAGCTTCTACATTCATTCTTGACTCGCATCTTCCTCGTCTTATTTCTTCCTGGCTGTGTCAGACGGCAACGCGTATTCTTTCTTCACCGTTGCATATGTGTGCTTGGCAAAACCGTTTTGTGTTTGAGCGCCCCCAAGTTGTGTTTTACTGTAACTTCAGAAAGCTCCAAACACATGAGCAAAAGCGCCAATCTCATTGGTCAGATAGTTTTTGACGCAGAGCGTCGAACTAAAAAACGAACCCGAGGCGTTTTTTTTTTTAAATGACTCTTTTGACGCATGGCGTTTTACGTGCGGTGTGAACACTCACATTGGCGCCCTTTGTTTTAGTCACGAGGCGTTAAACGTCGGCGAGTAACCGCGTGCGAAATTCGTCCCGGTGTGAACAGACCTTTATTCATCGTCTGGAATTGTTTAAAGCCCATTGAAGAGTTTGCAGTTTGCACTGAAACCTGTCTTTTGGACCTTGAAACATTTGGTAACTGAAGAAAGAAAGACATGGACATCTTGGATGACATGGGGTGAGTAAATTATCAGCAAAAGTTTTTTTTTTTTTTTAATGAACTGCTCTTAAGTAAATGTGAGCTAAAGAACAATACTGTACGTGTATGCTCAATTGTGTTATATTCTTAAATTATTCTCAAATGATACTGTTTACATGCATGTAGACAGTATCATTTGAGAATAATTTAAAAATATGTCTTCTGAAGCCGTTAATTGAAGTCAGATTAGGCCACAAAATTAAAGAAAATAAAAGTAATTGCGACTATTTCTTGAAACTTCTTATCTCATAATTCTTTTTATTTCTAGTCATTTTGAGATTACACCTCGTAATTATGCTTTTTTAGCAAAATTGTGAGTTTATTACAATTTTTTATTTCACAATATTGAGCCATCAGCTTGCATTTCTGATAATATCTCTCAATTCTGACTTATATCTTTTAAAGGAAGCCTAGTTTTGTGTATTAAAGGATCAACTTGCAGTTCTAAGGAAAAAAGTCATAATTGCAAAAGATGGAAACCTAGAATTTCAGAGAATTAAAGTCAGAAGTGTGAGATGCCAACTCAGAATTCAGAAAATACTAGTCAGAATTAGAGACGTTAACTTAGAATATCAAAAATGAAAGTCATAATTGTGAATATGAACTCGCAGTTCTAGAGGAAAAACTACCAAATTGTTTTTACCACAAATATTAGCACAAAATTGGGATATATACACTTAAAATAAGAAGTGAATTCAGAGTTATGTGTACAAAAAAACCCTCACAATGCATTGTGAAATGTCTACGTTTGTTTGCAGAGTTTAGCAGTGAACACATACAGAAATTAAAAGTTTAAAAAAAATAGTCCTGGTCTCATCAGACCTTGCGCAGGCACATCCCAGGAACTTTTGTCTGAACCTGCATGAAATGATTTGTGATAGAGACCATGTTATTTGATTCCATGTTGTGAAATAAAGTTCATGCTTTCTGACTCCATGCTCGTGTGTTGTAGGTTCGGAAGGTTACACACTGATTGTTTGTGTGTGTGCTGATCAGACCGACATATGCGTGGTGGAGTCATTTGTGCGGGACACGTTTCCTGGCAGCATTTTGAAGAGAAACACCACAACATGCCGCTGCAGTACCAGATACCGCAGGGAGAGGGAACCCTGGCGCACATCTTCAGCCAGCTCACCAAACACCAGCAGATGCTGCGCTGGAGGATTACTCTGTGTCACAGACCACACTGGACCAGGTAACACACTGCTTCTCTGATCACTTGTTTTAAACATCAACAAAAAGTGCAGGCATGCACAGTGTCATTTTACATTCTTCTTTAATAATATAATTTAACTGCAAGGATGATAATCATATCATAATGATTCTGCTTTAGATTCAGGCTCCCTTTGTGCGAAACAAGTAGACTTTTTAGCATACTTATTACAGAAAGAATAAGTGTGTAATGTTTTCACACTGTAATATTTATTGCAAACAAATGAAAATTATTATACGTTGAATTTGTTTTAAATGCAATTGAATGATCTTTATATGTAATTATATAATTACTTCTATTGGCTTTAAAAATTTGATTAAAGTCTACTCTGAACATACATGACAAGCATTTATGGTGAACTAAAATATACTTTAATGTAATTCCTTTTGAAACTTATATGTCATATATTGTATTAAAGGAGTAGTTCACTTTTGAAAAAAACTTTGCTGATACCCCATGTCATCCAAGATGTCTATGTCATTTCTTCTCAGTCGAAAAGAAATTAAGGTTTTTGAAATTAAATTAACATTCCAGCATTTTTCTTCATATAATGGACTTCAGTGGGAGCCAAACGGTTCAAGGTCCAAAAAAGACACTTTCAGTAGAAACTGCAAACTGTTCAAAGGGCTTTAAGCCGATTCCAGATGATGACATAAGGGTCTTATCAAGCAAAACAATCACTCAATTAATAAGTAAATAACAAAGTTTAAGTTTTATAAGCTCAAATGGTCGCCGTTGTTCTGTTCTGTGACACGTTCGTGACTTGAACTCTTTATTCACCAAATTGAAAGAATCTTTTTCTGAGTCAATTTGTTCGTTTCGTTTGTTGAATGAACCAAATGACCTCGGAAAAGATTCATTCATTTTGATGACCCATTTCGAACAGGAGAGTCACAAATGTTTGTCACAGAACAGAGCAGCGACCATTTGAGCTTATAAAACTTTGTTATTTATTTATTAAATGAGCTGAATCGTTTCGCTGCATAAGACCCTTATTTATCGTCTGGAATCGTTTAAAGCCCTTTGAAAATAAAAATCTTAATTTCTTTTTCGACTAAAGAAAGAATGACATGGATATCTTGGATGACATAGGGGTGAGTAAATTATCAGCAAAAGTTTTTTCAAAAGTGAACTTCTCCATTTAACTTATTTTGAAAAAACACATTAACATTTTAACTGTTAAAATTATAAACAATAAAATACATTAGAACTGTACATCCATTACAATTAAATACACTTCTTTTTCACAAAATGCTTAACATATTATGTATTATGTCAGACGCATAATAGTCATTTTGTCTAATCCAACTTTTTTCAGACTTGGAAGGGAGATATCGAGTGTGGAGCACAGCCTCTATTCAGTTTTAACAAACCTGAAAAAAAAATGTTTAGGCCAGGGGTCACCAAACTTTTTTTTTTGGGGCCACATTACCGCTCCTGACTGTGATGGGGGGCCCGGGGCAGGGTCAGCTATAGAACAGAATTTTATGACCCAGACAAAAATGACCACCAACAGGCCTAATTGTGTAGTAGAGAATTGCTAGCCTGGCACAGCCATCTCCACTACTATATCACACACTACTCATATCAACACTTGATTCCGAGTTTGGGGAAGGATTACATACTATTGTGCAGCCAGTATGCCTTTATCTCCTCCGAATCCTGTCTTTTCTTGATGCCCTCGCAAGCTAGCATACTCTTTGTGGCGGGTTTAGTGGTGACATACACAGATTATATTCTTTGAAAACCGCCACACTTTCTTTTCAAATAGATACAAACTGCATGGTCCTTACTCTGAATAAAAAAATAATTGTTGGTCCACTGAAAACTCTCTATCAACTTTCCGTTTAATGTAAGACTGTCAGTGTTGCTGTCCTGAACATTGACAGTTCCCTGCGTGTGTTGTCTGTCACTGCTTGAGTCTCGAGCATGTTGGCTACGAATTTGGCAAATACAGTTAATTTTATGACTAAATATAATTTTTTAACTGAGAATGCATGAACAAACCAAATGCAGAAATGTTATTATTTAAAATTATTTAAATTATATAAAAAAATTAAATAAAATAGGCCATGATGACTTTTGGGAATGTCTCATAGGGCCGGTCTAAATTGTGGGTTGCAGAGGGGCTGGGGAAGTCAAGGGGGTTGGCGGGCCGAACCTGCTAGTCGGTGACCCCTGGTT
>JAQIUQ010003230.1:72500-101117 GCA_030378365.1 Hybognathus amarus | reverse complement strand
TGCCAGATTCACACAGGAAGCACCTGTGCCTGCCAGATCCACACAGGGAGCACCTGTGCCTGCCAGATCCACACAGGGTGCACCTGTGCCTGCCAGATCCACACAGGGAGCACCTGTGACCGCCAGATCAACACAGGCAGAACCTGTGCCCACCAGATCCACACAGGAAGCACCTGTGACAGCCAGATCAACACAGGGAGAACCTGTGCCACCAGATCCACACAGGGAGCACCTGTGCCACCAGATCCACACAGGGAGCACCTGTGACTGCCAGATCAACACAGGGAGAACCTTTGCCCACCAGATCCACACAGGGAGCACCTGTGCCGCCAGATTCACACAGGAAGCACCTGTGCCTGCCAGATCCACACAGGGAGCACCTGTGACTGCCAGATCGACACAGGGAGAACCTGTGCCCACCAGATCCACACAGGAAGCACCTGTGACTGCCAGATCGACACAGGGAGCACCTGTGACTGCCAGATCCACACAGGGAGCACATGTGACTGCCAGATCCACACAGGGAGCACCTGTGCCACCAGATCCACACAGGGAGCACCTGTGACTGCCAGATCAACACAGGGAGAACCTGTGCCCACCAGATCCACACAGGGAGCACCTGTGCCGCCAGATTCACACAGGGAGCACCTGTGACTGCCAGATCGACACAGGGAAAACCTGTGCCTGCCAGATCCACACAGGGAGCACCTGTGCCACCAGATCCACACAGGGAGCACCTGTGACTGCCAGATCAACACAGGGAGAACCTGTGACTGCCAGATCCACACAGGGAGCACCTGTGTCTGCCAGATCCACACAGGGAGCACCTGTGCCCACCAGATCCACACAGGGAGCACCTGTGCCCACCAGATCCACACAGGGAGAACCTGTGCCCACCAGATCCACACAGGGAGAACCTGTACCCACCAGATCCACATAGGGAGAACCTGTGCCCACCAGATCCACACAGAAGGCACCTGTGCCTTCCAGATCAACACAGGGAGAACCTGTGCCCACCAGATCCACACAGGGAGCACCTGTGCTGTCAGATTTACACAGGGAGCACCTGTGCCTGCCAGATCCACACAGGGTCTGTTTCACTATATTTGCTTTTGCTACTTAAAGATTCAGTTTTTCTGGAAATTGTACTTCATAAATATTTATCTCTATAAACTATGTTTTTTATTTACATATAATAAACTCACTTTCTGATACAGTGTAATAAAAAACATACAGTATGTCATTTACTGAAGGTTTTGATTAATAGTTTAATATTAATCAAAACCTTCAAAAGAAACAATATATGAATGAACGCAAAAGAAACAATATATGAATGAATCAGAATACATGAAAAAGTTGCAGAATGTCACTGCAAACAAAATTGCTCACTGCATATTACTAGACATATCAAGTAGTGTTCGATTTGTGTCAAAGCTCTTTGGTGGTTCCCCTTGATTGCATAACATTTTAAATATAGAAATCATTCAATTTATGTTTTTAAATATTAAACCAAGCGCTCCCTTCATAACGCGGCGGACTGAGCTCACTGACTGAGCGCAAAAACTGTGAACCTGTGCCCACCAGATCCACACAGGGAGAATCTGTGCCCACCAGATCCACACAGGGAGAACCTGTGCCCACCAGATCCACACAGGAAGCACCTATGCCTGCCAGATCAACACAGGGAGTACCTGTGCCTGCCAGATCCACACAGGGAGCACCTGTGGCTGCCAGATCAACACAGGGAGAACCTATGCCCGCCAGATCCACACAGGTAGAACCTGTGCCTGCCAGATCCACACAGGAAGCACCTGTGCCTTCCAGATCAACACAGGGAGAACCTGTGCCCACCAGATCCACACAGGGAGCACCTGTGCTGTCAGATTCACACAGGGAGCACCTGTGCCTGCCAGATCCACACAGGGAGCACCTGTGAATGCGTCTGAAAAGGGTAATTTCCAGCAGTTTCTCAGATGCAACACTGAAGACCACACCGCAGTGGAGGCAGAAGGCGATGCAGGGAGCACCCTTCGCTTCCAAGTCCACACAGGGAGCACCTGTGCCTGCCAGATCCACACAGGGAGCACCTGTGCTGCCAGATTCACACAGGAAGCACCTGTGCCTGCCAGATCCACACAGGGAGCACATGTGCCTGCCAGATCCACACAGGGAGCACCTGTGACTGCCAGATCAACACAGGGAGAACCTGTGCCCACCAGATCCACACAGGAAGCACCTGTGCCTGCCAGATCCACACAGGGAGCACCTGTGCCCACCAGATCCACACAGGGAGAACCTGTGCCCACCAGATCCACACAGGGAGAACCTGTGCCCACCAGATCCACACAGGGAGAATCTGTGCCCACCAGATCCACACAGGGAGAACCTGTGCCCACCAGATACACACAGGAAGCACATGTGCCTGCCAGATCAACACAGGGAGTACCTGTGCCTGCCAGATCCACACAGGGAGCACCTGTGGCTGCCAGATCCACACAGAAAGCACCTGTGACTGCCAGATCAACACAGGGAGAACCTATGCCCGCCAGATCCACACAGGGAGAACCTGTGCCTGCCAGATCCACACAGGAAGCACCTGTGCCTTCCAGATCAACACAGGGAGAACCTGTGCCCACCAGATCCACACAGGGAGCACCTGTGCTGCCAGTTTCACACAGGGAGACCCTGTGCCCACCAGATCCACACAGGGAGCACTTGTGCTGTCAGATTCACACAGGGAGCACCTGTGCCTGCCAGATCCACACAGGGAGCACCTGTGAATGCTTCTGAAAAGGGTAATTTCCAGCAGTTTCTCAGAAGCAACACTGAAGACCACACCGCAGTGGAGGCAGAAGGCCGATGCAGGGAGCACCCTTCGCTTCCAAGTCCACACAGGGAGCACCTGTGCCTGCCAGATCCACACAGGGAGCACCTGTGACTGCCAGATCAACACAGGGAGAACCTGTGCCCACCAGATCCACACAGGAAGCACCTGTGACTGCCAGATCCACACAGGGAGCACCTGTGACTGCCAGATCAACACAGGGAGAACCTGTGCCACCAGATCCACACAGGGAGCACCTGTGCCACCAGATCCACACAGGGAGCACCTGTGACTGCCAGATCAACACAGGGAGAACCTGTGCCCACCAGATCCACACAGGGAGAACCTGTGCCGCCAGATTCACACAGGAAGCACCTGTGCCTGCCAGATCCACACAGGGAGCACCTGTGACTGCCAGATCGACACAGGGAGAACCTGTGCCCACCAGATCCACACAGGAAGCACCTGTGACTGCCAGATCAACACAGGGAGAACCTGTGCCCACCAGATCCACACAGGGAGCACCTGTGCCGCCAGATTCACACAGGGAGCACCTGTGACTGCCAGATCGACACAGGGAGAACCTGTGCCCACCAGATCCACACAGGAAGCACCTGTGACTGCCAGATCCACACAGGGAGCACCTGTGACTGCCAGATCCACACAGGGAGCACCTGTGCCCACCAGATCCACACAGGGAGAACCTGTGCCCACCAGATCCACACAGGGAGAACCTGTGCCCACCAGATCCACACAGGGAGAACCTGTGCCCACCAGATCCACACAGGGAGAACCTGTGCCCACCGGATCCACACAGGGAGCACCTGTGCCACCAGATCCACACAGGGAGCACCTGTGACTGCCAGATCAACACAGGGAGAAGGGTGTATTTATTTGGTGCATGTTTCACTATATTTGCTTTTGCTACTTAAAGATGAAGTTTTTCTGGAAATTTTTACTTCATAAATATTTATCTCTATAAATTATGTAATTTATTTACATATAATAAACTCACTTTCTGATACAGTGTAATAAAAAAACATACAGTATGTCATTTACTGAAGGTTTTGATTAATAGTTTAATATTAATCAAAACCTTCAAAAGAAACAATATATGAATGAACGCAAAAGAAACAATATATGAATGAATCAGAATGCATGAAAAAGTTGCAGAATGTAACTGCAAACAAAATTGCTCACTGCAAATTACTATACATATCAAGTAGTGTTCGATTTGTGTCAAAGCTCTTTGGTGGTTCCCCTTGATTGCATAACATTTTAAATATAGAAATCATTCAATTTATGTTTTTAAATATTAAACCAAGCGCTCCCTTCATAACGCGGCGGACTGAGCTCACTGACTGAGCGCAAAAACTCCTGTTATAATCAATGAATCTAAATACACACTGTATATAAAACAAATCAGGTTGTTATTTCTTAACATTCTAATAACATTCTTATAACCAGGAAATAACGTTAAAATACAACATTTATATAATGGTAGAATTGAACGTTCTAATGACGTTTGAATGATGTTCTTATAGCCAAGAATGTCAATACAACCTTTATATATAATGAGAGAACTGAACGTTCTTATAACATTTTGAATAACGCTCTTATACAAGACCTCACACAAAGCGTTTCACACAAAGCGTTCCCTCAGTGTCAACTGATATGCAGCACTAAATTTCCTTGAAAATAAATAAATAAATAATATATATATATATATATATATATATATATATATATATATACATATACATACATATATATATATATATATATATATATATATATATATATATATATATATATATATATATATATATATATATATATACATATATATACATATATATATATATATATATATATATATATATATATATATATATATATATATATATATATATATATACACACACACAAACACACACACACACACACGTTGCCATGTCCCCTTAGGGGCTCCATACACCTAGGCCCTTGACAAAATAAATACTGAAAATTCAAGACACCAAGGTTCTTGATTATTATTAATGCATTAACACTGAATTTGCATATCCTTATATTCTGATAATTGTAAATGAAAACGTTAAAGCTTCCGTCGGCAACTTTGGCTGATTGAGTGGACTTTGGCAAAATTTTGAATGTTTACAACTCATATGGCCCTCCCCCACTATCAACGAATACCCTCCCACAGAGTTCGTGCTCGAGTGCATGCGCACCAGGTTTTCTGTGAACACGACCGTCTCATCAGCATTCATCAACACCATGGATTATTTGGAGGTATGCTGCCCAGGCTAATCTACCAATATATTGCAATTGCTAACGTCATTTATACTCTAAATGAGCTTACTTGTTTGTTAGTGTTCCGCCATCACTCTTCCTTACTGCCGCGAACTTCAGGCGTGTGCATGTGATTGTAACGTGCATGAGGGGTGGCGTGGTGCCCGATCTGTGATTGACAGTCAGATCTCACACCCCACACGTCCCCTCTCATTCAGGGCCCAAGCCTGAAGGGGCGAAGGCCCTATTGTTTTCCTTCCGATTTCTTTTCTTTTTTTTTTTTCTAGTCGACTATTCGGGCACTTTTGGGGCCCTTAACATGCTCGAAACTCTTGAAACTTTGCACACGGGTCAGAACCCCCGTGCCATCAGAGCCGGGCTGAAGATGGTACCCGGGCATGGCAGGGGCTACAGCGCCCCTGGAACGTGGTCTGAACACTTGGTCCATAACTCAAACACGCTTGTGTGTAATAATATGAAACTCGGTACACATGTCGATCTCATCGTTTCATCTATACCTCACACTCTTACTTTTTACCCCAGCCCAACAGGAAGTCAGATTTTTGCGGTTATTTTTAAAACGCACGCAATGGAATTTTATATACTCCTCCTAGAGCTTTGATCCACATGGAACGAAACTCGGTCAGCCTGAAGTCAAGACATTGAGGATGAAAAATTGCGAGGGGATTTTTGATATCTCGAATGGTTTGGCCGTGGCGAGGAAACAAATTTATGGCGAGAAACGTGAAACAGGAAGTGTGTTATAACTTCAGCATACATTAACTGATCTTGATGAAACTTCAGCAGTGTGTTCGCTGTAAGAGGACGATCACATGGATGTGACTATTGTGAGTCAAAGTTATAGCGCCACCAACTGGCAGCAGGAATGTGTCACTTTCACAATGCTTTGAAATCAACCTCTTATTACAACCTCCAAAAGTCGGGTTGTTAGTTTTTTCTACAGTTACAAAAATCGGCATGTATATTGTACTCCTCGAGCCGGACGACTTTCTAATAGACACTCATTAGCTAGGTCCCACAGAAAGTCAGATATTTTTGTTTGAATGTGGTCATGATCTCTCTGAGCCTACGTCTCTCTCTCTGTCTCTGTGTCTGTGTGTGTGTTTGTAGGGGGAGGGGGCTTAACCATTTCACTGCTGTGTGCCTGTATAAAAAAATACATTTCTTAAGCCTGGTATGTTTTAAAAAAGTTTTTATTTTAATTTTGTATAAGTAAAGGCATAATATAACCAGTTTAATTGTAGTGCATTGACAATAGTTTTATATAATTAGTTTATTAATTAAATTAACTTGGTCCATAAACTTGATCTGAAAATTTGGTCCATAAATCAAACACACTTGCATGTAATAATATGAAACTCGGTACACTTATAGATCACATCAGGTCAAACAGCTTTCGTGCTCTAAGTTTTTACGACAGTTCAAATGGAAGTTGGGAATTATGGGTTGTTTGAAAAAATCTCATAGGAGAAATACATCAAATTACAACGCATGTGTTTACCAATCACCACCAAACTTGGTGTGCATGAAGTCAAGACATTGAGGATGCTCAATTCCGGACGGATTTTTGATATCTTGAACGGTTTGGCCGTGGCGAGGAAATGAATTTTATGACTAAAAAAGGACACATAAAATGTGTTATAACTTTGCTCGTTTTACCTATAGTCACAAAACTTGCCATGTATATTGTTCTTGTCAAGCCGATAAACTTTCAAATTAACAGTAAGAAGCTCAGACCAAAAGAAAGTCAGATATTGTAGTTTGAATGTGTATTTTGTCTCTCTCTTGTCTCTTGTCTGTCTCTGTGAGGGAGGGAGGAGGGGGGGTGGTTGCTGGTGTCTGTGTTTAAGTGTGTGTGTGTGTGTGTGTGTGTGTGTGTGTGTGCGGTGTGTGTGTGTGTGTGTGTGGCTGACTGTAGATTTTTTAAGTCCTTGTCTTTTTGCATAACAACTTTTAAATGACAAAATATGCATATAACCCTAATCTTTTAAATGTATAGTTTGGTTTAAATAAAAGTAAGATAAATTGGTAAACTACAAATTGGTAATTGAAGCTGAATGAATTTAAATCCTCCCAAAGCTGGGGCAAAATTTTTTGCACATACGTGCAGAATAACCCTAAAGGCACCAAGGTGGCGGTGCCACCGGCTTTATATGTGTGTGTGTGTGTGTGTGTGTGTGTGTGTGTGTGTGTGTGTGTGTGTGTATATATATATAAGAGTGTAGCTGCAAGCAGCGATGAAGGCCCAAGCCGGGTGGCACCCGACCCCGGTGCCTCTAGTTACCTGAAGGCACCGGGGTGAGCGGTCCCGCCGGCTTTGGCTTCACATCGGCTGCTCGGCAGCTATGTTTATATATATATATATATATAAATATTAAAATATAGCTGCGAGCCGCAATCGCTGCTCGCAGCTATATTTTAATATTATTCCCCATCCCATGCAATTTTATAACTCTCTCCTAGTGAGTGCTTTTACATAAAAGATAACTTGTTTTCACTAATGTGTAAGTTAAATGCAACCTCGACATTTAACATCAGCTTACAGGAGCTACAACCATTATTTTTGCAATTATAGGCCTGTGTGAGTGACTTCACAAAGTCTCTTCTTCTTGATGGCATACACCACAAACATATATAGGTTTTCTTTTCTTCTCTTTTTACAGAGTAAAAAGGTAGTGCATTACAGGAATGGACCAGCTCCAAGTTGGAAGTTGTAATAGTATGGAACTTTAATGAAATGATGTTAAAGAACAGTGAGGAATGGAGAGAAACATCTGAAGTGAGTGTCTTTGGATTTGACTGCAGTAGAAAAGGTTGAATCTGTGAAATGAAACTCGGAGACTCCGCAGAGTGTGCAAATGTTTAATGCGTGTCAGTGTATAAAGCAATAAGAACACACATCTGAGCGGCAGGCTCATAGGATCATATGAATGCAGAATAAATGGCATGATTAAGAGTGGATAAGGGCTAAGATCTGCTGTGTGTGTTTGAGGTAAAAAAAATATATTTGTTGCATTTCATGTTGCAAATATCACATCCCTCTCTGTCCTAAAAAGTGTGTTTCCTACAGACACGTCAATCGGTCAATCCTAACCACAGGTACAACTGATTTTAATAATTGATTGTATAAACTGGTAACACTTTACAATAAGCTTCCATTTGGTTACATTAGTTGACTACATTAGTCAACATGAACTCAGCAATGAGAAATACTTCTAAAGAATCTATTAATCTCAGTTAACGTTGATTTGGTAACACTTTATAATAAGTATAGTCTTATAAAGTACGTACAACTCATTTATAGTTAATCAATAGTCTATAACTAGTTCAAAGTTTAAAACTGTTCCAATTAATGCTTTGTTAACAACATATTAACTAGTCCTAACTTCAGATTAGGTCAGGAAAAATGACATTAAGTGCTTTAAACCAACCTTTATTAGACACTAATTGCATTCATATTCAGTGTTTCTTAAAATCTTTACAAATACATAAAGTACACGCAGAGACACACATTGGGTTCCATGTTTTATAGGGACTTAAATATGGAATTTATGGAAATATTTCCTAATCCTAATCCTGACACTTTGTTATTTACAGTGACAATGAATGAAGAACTTTGTAAAGTCTATTACATGTATTAACTACAGTTTATAAACTATTAATTAACTATTTCCAAATGATTTGTAAATACTTTATTACACTATACTTATTATAAAGTGATACCGTTCATTTAAACATTTACTAATACGTTATTAAAATCAAGTTTGTATCTGTTAATATTATTTAAAGGACCAGCTAGCATGAACTAACAATAAAAAGTTGTATTTTTTTTTAAACAAATGTTAAGATAACTAACACTTAAGATTGGGGTCCAGTTCTCACTATTAACTACAACTTTTGCCTCAATAAGCTTCAAATTACTAATTAGTAATTTTAGTAAGGTAGTTGTTAAGTTTAGGTATTGGGTAGGATTAAGATATGTAGAGTGTGGTTATGCAGAATAAGACATTAATATGTGCTTTTATAAGTACTAATAAACAGCCAATATCCTAACAATATCATGCTAATAAGCAATAGTTAAAATTGAGAACTAAACCCCTAAACTAAAACGTTACCAGAAATACTTAAGCAAATGTATTGCTTAATGCGTTGATGGGGCATTATTGTAAAGGGTTACCTACAAATCTATAAAACAGAAAATATGACTTGCAGTGTAAAAATAAATACACTTGAGCCTTATTGACGTGGTAGGATGGATACATAAAACAGAAAAGGTTGGAAACACTGCTCTAAAGTGCATGACATTTTATCCTGAGATACAAAAGAAAAAATCAATGCATATGGTCTTTAAATAAGTACAACTGACAACTAGAAAATAGATTGACAATAAAGCTGAAATCTCTCTCTGTTCTTCCTCTAATAACCCCCAAAATCACAAAAAATATTGCTATATTTGTATATTGCTACAGTACACAATGCAATTTTACATATATAATCTCGTAGAACATGACAAAAATATAATGTTTGTGGAAGTAAGTCATCAGTAAAAATATGGAGTATTTAATGTTACGCAGTGCAAATTAAGCAGAAATTTCATTATAAATTCTTTGGATAAAAATATTGTATAAAAACGACCCCTGAGTTTTTCTGAAGGTTTTCTCTTATTTTTGGTAGGATGTTTTAAACTAAATCATCAAATCTTGATGGCCTACGTGATTTAAAATAAAAACTAAAAACGTGATAAAGTGCCTGTCACTGCTGATTTCTGCTGATTGATATTTGATTTATGTTGCTGATATTTGTATTTCAGTCACTCAGATCCACAACGTTGTCAAACACCCCGTCCTCTTCATCACGCTGCTGCCGCGCAAAATTCACAAAAACCTGAGAGAAACAGAGAGAAACGTACTCAACTGAAGTAGAAAAAAATTACGGCTCGTCATGTCATGATCTCAATGTCCTTATGGTTATTATCATAAACTAAAACAAACTATTTATACATTAATACAACATTTCTGTAAATTGAAATAAAGCTGAAATAAAAATAAGGTAACGCTTTATTTTACGGTGTCCGTGATACAGAGTAATTACTTAATTAATTACTTAGTAGTAAACATGTAATAACATGTAACAAAATGTAATTATCATGTAACTAAGTTATGGAACAGAATGTAATTACAGATTGCTGATAGATACAGCTACTGTTACACGTGTAACAGGCCGAGTCGGTTACATACGTGTTACCAACTTGGTACAATGTAACAAGTACTTAAACATTTTACTAAGGTAAAAAGCCTGCAGTTACACATGGTCATTTTGTACCTTCTAAAATAAAGTGTATCAAGTACTCAAGTACTTCATGAGTATCTACATACCTTATCCATCTGAATTAACCCTCTAGATCACAGCTTAAATACATACAGTAGCTTCTTAATTACATTCAATTTACATAATATTACACAGGTATAAGCTACGTAAAATAAAGTGTATCAATATTGTACTTAAGTGTACTACATGTGTATCTACAAACCTTATCCGTATGTACTTTAGTTTTAATTAGGCCTAACTCCCTCGTTCACAGCATAAATGCATGCGGTAGCTTCCTAATTACATTGCAATTACATAATATTACACAGGGATAAGCTATGTAAAATAAAGTGTATCGAGATAAGTGTACTTCATGTGTATGTACATACCTTATACACATGTACACTTAAGTACAATCTTGATACACTTTTTTAGAAGGTACAAAATGACAATGTTTAACTGCAGGCTTTTTCACACCTTAGTAACATATTTTAATACTTGTTGTTACATTGAGTAGTACAACATACTTTTTTATATAATTACATTGTACCAAGTTGGTAACACGTATGTAACCGACTCGGCCTGTTACACATGTGTAACAGTAGCTGCCTATTACATGAGTGTAATTACAATCTGTAAGTACAGGCTGTTCCGTAACTTAGTTACATGTTAATTACATTTTGTTACATGTTATTACAACATCTACTACTAAGTAATTAATTAAGTAATTACTCTGTATCACACGGACACCGTAAAATAAAGTGTTAACAAAATGATCATTAAATATAAATATTAGTGAAATCAATTCTGTGCAGTGACTGTTCACTGAGAAATTTGTTTTGGTTTCATTTTACTTTATTGCACAACTTTTAATTCCACAAACTCAATTTAGCAGCAATGTCCTGGTGAGAGAAAAAGTTCATTTTAAACCCTGCTAGTAACCCTCAAGTGTCAGCTTTAACTGGGTCGTGCCATTGTGCTCACAGTTGTCAGCAATATTGGCATGTGATTGATTTCTCACAAGACGTCGGATAGCAGTAAAAGACCTGCTGCATAGGAACACCAGATGAAAAGCACTCGCATAGATCAGGAAGTGTTAGGGATCGTAATCAGTGTTATAAAGATCGTGCTAATTTTATGAGCATGATGTTAACAGATAGTCTGGACTTCCAGGGTCTAGAGTGTCTTTTCTGGATATATTAGCCATTATTACAAGAGAAAAAAAACTGTAGAAACAGAAACTGCAGCATTTCACATTGACAGGACAGCCAAATGATGAGTAACTGGAGTTGTGTTAAATGAAAGTGTGGGTGAGTTAATGTAAGTGTGGTGAGAAGCTGGAGGCCCAGGAACAGAGATGTTATTCAACACAAACAGAAAAAAAAGGTACTGAAAGCACTGGTTATATATGTATCTTTATATTGTATGTTTTTGTCCTATAGCTTGTTTTCATATGACGTCACGCCAGTGCGTTGCCATGGCGTGAAATGCAGATGGAGGGCAGGAAGTGATTTTCTATATTTAGGAAGCACTTTAACAAACTCAAAATGCCTATGTTTTGCGTCGTTTATGGTTGCTCAAATCGATCAAACCACGAGGAGTTTTTATCGTGTGCCAAAAGCTTGTTGTTCATAAAGGGGGAAAATACAAGAAATTGACAGAAAAACACTGGGAAAAATGCCTTGCAAACCTACGTCTGCGATCGGGAGGAGCTGAATGGGAAAATGCCTGTGTGTGTGCGTGTGCAGTGATCACTTCGTCAAATGTGAGTAAATACATTATTTATGTGACTTATAATTGCATTATTCAGGTGTTTAAATACACTTATGTGGCTGTTTGTGTGAACGTACCAGTTTCCGAACTTTGTAAAGCCTTAGTATGTCTGTAAGATGAGGTAGTTGCTGATATCTACAGCCTCGATGGCAGGCAAATCTCTCAATTCAGTTGAAAATCAGTCCTCTTCATAACTTAAGGATCACGTCCAAGATATGTTTCGATTTTCTGTTTATAGCGTCTAAAGTAGTACAGTACGGATTTTCCTCCATCTTGTCCATTGCGTTCTTTCACTCCTTGCCCTTCATTTGCATTTGCGCGTCAACACAATCATGTGACTGCAAACCACCTAAAAATCATTTGATTCTTTATTCTTATTTTATTACTGACTGCTTACTTGACTTGAACTTTTGAATTATATAAGGTTGATGGTTAGATTTCAGTACATCAGTAAGATAAACTATCCTAGCTAGCTATATCTAATAGCCTAAACATTTTTTTTTTTTCAGATTTGTTACCAAACTAATAAGGCTGTGCTGCCACACTCGATAATTAGACAAAATTAAGCCTGGTTCACACGGGACGATTTTAGAGATTGTCGCCCGATTTTCCAAACCTGAGAGACCCCACACACGGTGATGAAAATCACGGGTCTAACAGTTTTGAGTCGTCAGTGTGTGGTGCGCAGCCACACGGCAAATCAACACATCACACATGAACCGATTTGATTCTCTAGCATTCCCAGGTCATACGGAAAATCTCACAATAATCCCTCTAGATAATAACGTGACTTCAGAGTAAACAATCATGGCGGACGGATGCAGTGATGTTCAGTGTAACGAAATTAGTATTTAGTCATAAAATTAACTGTATTTACCAAATTCGTCACGCCAGACATGCTCGAGATCAAGCAGTGACAGACAACACACGCAGGGAACTGTCAATGTTCAGGACAGCAACACTGACAGTCTTACATTAAACGAAAAGTTGATAGAGAGTTTTCAGTGGACCAACAATTATTTTTCTATTCAGAGTAGGGACCATGCAGTTTGTATTATTTGAAAAGAAAGTGTGGCGGTTTTCAAAGAATATAATCTGTGTACGTCACCACTAAACCCGCCACAAAGAGTATGCTAGCTTGCGAGGGCATCAAGAAAGACAGGATTCGGAGGATAAAGGCATACTGGCTGCACAATAGTATGTAATCCTTCCCCAAACTCGGAATCAAGTGTTGATATAGTAGTGTGGATATAGTAGTGGAGATGGCTGTGCCAGGCTAGCAATCTCTACTACACAATTAGGCCTGTTGGTGGTCACATTTTGTCTCGGTCATAAAATTCTGTTCTATAGCTGACCCTGCCCCGGCCCCCCATCACAGTCAGGAGCGGTAATGTGGCCCAAAAAGAAAAAGTTTGGTGACCCCTGGCCTAAACATTTTTTTTTCAGGTTTGTTAAAACTGAATAAGGCTGTGCTCCACACTCGATATCATCCTTTCCAAGTCTGAAAAAAGTTGGATTAGACAAAATGACTATTATGCGTCTGACATAATACATAATATGTTAAGCATTTTGTGAAAAAGAAGTGTATTTAATTGTAATGGATGTACAGTTCTAATGTATTTTATTGTTTATAATTTTAACAGTTAAAATGTTAATGTGTTATTCAAAATAAGTTAAATGAGTAAGTTCACTTTTGAAAAAACTTTTGCTGATAATTTACTCACCCCTATGTCATCCAAGATATCCATGTCATTCTTTCTTTAGTCGAAAAAGAAATTAAGATTTTTATTTTCAAAGGGCTTTAAACGATTCCAGACGATGAATAAGGGTCTTATCAGCGAAACAATCGCTCATTTAATAAATAAATAACAAAGTTTTATAAGCTCAAATGGTCGCTTGCTCTGTTCTGTGACAAACATTTGTGACTCTCCTGTTTGAAATGGGTCATCAAAATGAATGAATCTTTTCCGAGTCATTTGGTTCATTCAACGAACGAAACGAACAAATTGACTCAGAAAAAGATTCTTTCAATTTGGTGAATGAGTTCAAGTCACGAACGTGTGTCACAGAACAGAACAAGGCGACCATTTGAGCTTATAAAACTTAAACTTTGTTATTTACTTATTAATTAAGTGATTGTTTTGCTTGATAAGACCCTTATTCATCATCTGGAATCGATTTAAAGCCCTTTGAACAGTTTGCAGTTTGCTACTGAAAGTGTCTTTTTGGACCTTGAACCGTTTGGCTCCCACTGAAGTCCATTATATTAAAGAAAAATGCTGGAATGTTAATTCAATTTCAAAAACCTTAATTTCTTTTCAGACTGAGAAGAAATGACATAGACATCTTGGATGACATGGGGTATCAGCAAAGTTTTTTTCAAAAGTGAACTACTCCTTTAATGTATTACAATATATGACATATAAGTTTCAAAAGGAATTACATTAAAGTATATTTTAGTTCACCATAAATGCTTGTCAGTATGTTCAGAGTAGACTTTAATCAAATGTTTTAAAGCCAATAGAAGTAATTATATAATAATACATATGAAGATGACTGTGTTCATTCAATTGCATTTAAAACAAATTCAACGTATAATAATTTTCATTTGTTTGCAATAAATATTACAGTGTGAAAACATTACACACTTATTCTTTCTGTAATAAGTATGCTAAAAAGTCTACTTGTTTCGCACAAAGGGAGCCTGAATCTAAAGCAGAATCATTATGATATGATTATCATCCTTGCAGTTAAATTATATTATTAAAGAAGAATGTAGAATGACATGTGCATGCCTGCACTTTTTGTTGATGTTTAAAACAAGATCTGATCCTCAGATGTCAGGCATGTGTGTTACCTGGTCCAGTGTGGTCTGTGACACAGAGTAATCCTCCACGCGCAGCATCTGCTGGTGTTTGGTGAGCTGGCTGAAGATGTGCGCCAGGGTTCCCTCTCCCTGCGGTATCTGGTACTGCAGCGTGTTGTGGTGTTTCTCTTTCAAAATGCTGCCAGGAAACGTGTCCCGCACAAATGACTCCACCACGCATATGTCGGTCTGATCAGCACACACACAAACGATCAGTGTGTAACCTTCCCCGAACCTACAACACACGAGCATGGAGTTAGAAAGCATGAACTTTATTCACAACATGGAATCAAATAACATGGTCTCTATCACAAATCATTTCATGCAGGTTCAACAAAAGTTCCTGGGATGTGCCTGCGCAAGGTCTGATGAACCAGGACTATTTTTTTAAAACTTTTACTTTCTGTATGTGTTCACTGCTAAACTCTGCAAACAAACGTAGACATTTCACAATGCATTGTGAGGTTTTTTTTTTTTTTTTTGTACACATAACTCTGAATTCACTTCTTATTTTAAGTGTATATATCCCAATTTTGTGCTAATATTTGTGGTAATAACAATTTGGTAGTTTTTCCTCAGAACTGCGAGTTTATATCTCACAATTATGACTTTCATTTTTGATATTCTAAGTTAACGTCTCGCAATTCTGACTAGTATTTTCTGAATTCTGAGTTGGCATCTCACACTTCTGACTTTAATTCTCGAAATTCTAGGTTTCCATCTTTGCAATTATGACTTTTTTCCTCAGAACTGCAAGTTGATCCTTTAATACACAAAACTAGGCTTCCTTTAAAAGATATAAGTCAGAATTGAGAGATATTATCAGAAATGCAAGCTGATGGCTCAATATTGTGAAATAAAAAATTGTAATAAACTCACAATTTTGCTAAAAAAGCATAATTACGAGGTGTAATCTCAAAATGACTAGAAATAAAAAGAATTATGAGATAAGAAGTTTCAAGAAATAGTCGCAATTACTTTTATTTTCTTTAATTTTGTGGCCTAATCTGACTTCAATTAACGGCTTCAGAAGACATATTTTTAAATTATCTCAAATGATACTGTCTACATGCATGTAAACAGTATCATTTGAGAATAATTTAAGAATATAACACAGTTAGCATACACTACAGTATTGTTCTTTAGCTCACATTTACTTAAGAGTAGTTCATTAAAAAAAAAAAAAAACTTTTGCTGATAATTTACTCACCCCATGTCATCCAAGATGTCCATGTCTTTCTTTCTTCAGTTACCAAACGTTTCAAGGTCCAAAAGACAGTTTCAGTGCAAACTGCAAACTCTTTAATGGGCTTTAAACGATTCCAGACGATGAATACAGGCCTGTTCACACCGGGACGAATTTCACGCGCATTATTCGCCGACGTTTAACGCCTCGTGACTAAACAAAGGGCCGCCAATGTGAGTGTTCACACCAACGTGTAAAACGCCACGCGTAAAAAGAATCATTTAAAAAAAAAGCCTCAGACACAATTTATTCAAAGTAGAATTGGCGCCATCTAATGTCAGGGAATGAGTTTGCATGTTCACTCGGCTCATTCGTCAGCGAAAAACGCTTGGGTGTGAACACAAAAAACGCGTTGAAAAATGCTGACGAATAACGCGCACTGATATTCGTCCCGGTGTGTATGGGCCTTAAGGGTCTTATCAAGCGAAACGATCGCTAATAAAAAAATAATAAAAAAATAACAAAGTTTAGGTTTTATAAGCTCAAATGGTCACCTTGCTCTGTTCTGTGATGCACGTTCGTGACTCTCCTGTTCAAATTCGTTCATCAAAATGAATGAATCTTTTTGTGTCATTTGGTTCATTCAACAAACGAAATGACGAATTCAGGAGATTGTATTCTCATCAGCGTAAGCATCATTCGTTATCGTCAGCATTTTGCATGCGTTTTGAGTTCACACACAAGCGTTTTCGCTACGATGAGCCGAGTGAACATGCAAATTCATTCCTGACATTAGATGGCGCCAATTCTACTTTGAAAAATTGTGTCCGAGGCTTATTTTTTTAAATGATTCTTTTACGGGTGGTTAAACTTTGTTATTTTTTTTAAATGATCGATCGTTTCGCTTGATAAGACCCTTATTCATCGTCTGGAATCGTTTAAAGCCCATTGAAGAGTTTTTTTGCAGTTTGCACTGAAACTGTCTTTTGGACCTTGAAACGTTTGGTTACCAGTAAAGTGCATTATATGGAGAAAATCCTGGAATGTTTTCATCAAAAACCTTTAATTTCTTTTCGACTGAAGAAAAAAAAGACATGGACATCTTGGATGACGTGGGTGAGTAAATTATCAGCAAAAGTTTTAAAAGTAACTTTTTTAAAACGTCACTTTCAACATACTCCTGTTCCATACCATAAAATAAATAGTCATATGGGTTTGCAGTGTTACACATGCTCCTCTAGCGCAGCAGAGATAAACAGGGTCTACATTTTCATCCTTCAAAACAGTGAATCTATGGAAAGTAGATGCAGATTTATAGTCTGTGTAAACTGTGCAGCAGTAGATTGTTGCAAAATGTCGCTGGCCTTATAAAACCTTCCTCCGCTCTTAACATCACTGACGTACATTAGAAGCACTCTGTTCTTTAACAAGAACGATGAAAGCACTAGAGACACAAATGTCTGAGATCAATACACACACAGACAGACGGTGTGAATTGTATGAAAAACTCACTCACTAAACACAGTGACTCTAGTAATGGAGCGATTTGATTGGTGACTGACAGGCTTACAGGTGCTTTTATTGGACAGCTGTTTAATTGTGTTTGTTTTGGAGCCGATGAAGAGGTGGTGTGTTTACTCTAGGGTTGGTGTTTATGAACACACTCAGCATTAATATGATTTTATCGGAGTAACCACTCACTCTCAAAATAATAAAATAAAAGCACACTATGAAAATGGCTGGTCTGTGTGTTTGTGCTACACGGGAGTGTTTCAGCAATGTGTGAAGAGAAGTTTTTGGCCAGTTTTAGTGAGATTCCTTAATGCTCATTTGGCAGATTACAGGGAAGTGAACATCATATATCGATTCCAAAAGAAATAAACGTAGCCATCAGTCATCACGCACATCAGTACTACACAACATCACATAGGGAAAGACTGTTTTAGGACGAATACATATTGTATATTATGCCAATTTATTTTAATAATAAACAAAAAGTCATTTATCATTAATAGGGCTGTGCAAAAGTTAATTGCGATTAATGGCATCCAAAATAAAAGTCTGTGCTTACATAATATATTTGTGTGTGCTGTTAAATTTTGTATATATATATATATATATATATATATATATATATATAATAAATACATATATATATATATATATATATATATATATATATATATATATATATATATATATACATACATACATATATACATATATATATATATATATATATATATATATATATATATATATATATATATATATATATAAATACATATATATATATATATATATATATATATATATATATATATATATATATATATATATATATATATATATACATAATCTATATTATATAAACATTTTATATATTAATAACACATTTTCTTAAAAATATACATGCATCTCTGTGTATTTATATATACAAAATAATTATATACAGCAAACACAAACATATTATGTAAACACAGACTTTTATTTTGGATGCAATTAATCGGAATTAATTTTTGCACAGCCCTAATCATTAAATACCACTTTGAGTATGACAATCTGTATTACTAAAATTATAATTGAAATAATGTAATATATAGTCATTCTTCAATTATGGGCTCTTGATATGAAATAAATGAAATCTTGAAATTAAATTTCTTAAAACTATGTTTACAATATATACCAGTATTGATGAATAAAGATATATTTCATTATTGTCTCTCTTTTGATCAACATTCAAGTGAAATTTGATTAAATGTTCGAGGGTATTTTTGATGTGTATTGGTAACAAAATGACCTTTTTTTGGACTTTTTAAAAATCAAATTATTATCAAAATGAGCTCTTAAAATCTAATATTTAAACTATAATTACACTACCGTTCAAAGGTCTGGGGACAGTAAGATTTGAAATAAATGAAGACATTTATAATGTTACAAAAGACATTTATAATGTCCAGTTTCAAATAAATTCTGTTTTTTTTTCATAAAAAATAAATAACTAAATAAATAAATAAATCATGATTTCCATAAAAATACGAAGCAGCACTGTTTTCAACATTCATAATAAAAGAATGTTTCTTGACTAGCAAATCAGCATATTAGAATGATTTCTAATCTGTATGATTTCTAACATGCGACACTGATTACCGGAGTAATGATGCTGAAAAATCACAGGGATAAATTACATTTTAAAATCTATTCAGTTTTTTTTTTTAATTTTCTCTCTGTTTCTTTGGTTCCTTCCTAGTTATGTCATGTTGATTAGCTCAATCTGTATACCCAGTGTTTTGTTCAGTTCTTGGTCTGTTCTCGTCTTATTGTGTTTGCTTGTTCTGTTAGTTCAAGACAGTGATTACAGAGTATTTTGTTTTGATTAATAAAGAGAAGACTGTAGCAATTAAATTGGATTTTTATTTCATTTTGCAGCAACCAAACGTGATAGCAATGATATTTCACAATATTGCTGTTATTATTGAGCTCAGAAATGGAGCTTTGGGGAGAACAAGAGAATTTACATAAAGAGACTTTACCGAAGCCCAAATTTTGAACTTTACAGTATATGTGTAGTATAGTAAGATTTTGACTTGCTAACAAAACAAATTAGTATTTTTTAAATAAAATGAAACAGATTCTGTCATCTCATCTTAAAACTGTCCCTGTATTATTTTTTTTAAATGAGGGTGGGAAAAGGAAGAACGAGTGTAACTCATCCACTTACAGCACCTACAGCACACTCACTATAAAGAGGAATCAACATTAAAATGTCAGCGGAGACAAAGACAAAGTTGCCCTCACTTTGCTGTATCAATCATGTGAAGAGTGGAGACAATAAAGAGCTTAGATCAGCACTCAAACAGCAGCACTGACACCAACAACACAGATTGCTTTAGGAAATACACGTAGCAAATATTCTAGTGGTCGAGTGATATGAATTTTTGATGGTTGATGCTGTAAGACTGATGCCGAACTGTCTGGACCAAGAGAGGACTACTCTGAGAAAACAATGGAAATAGAATTTTAACTCTCTCTTGCAAATTTAGCATTGTGTCAATCACCTCAGTATTGTCTTAATCTACATTTTCTTCCCTTCTTCCCTCTTCCCCCATCTCTTGGGAAACCATGACATGACCAAACCAACGCTACTATTAGAGCATTCAAATCGGTCTGTTTATATCTGTAGTAGTGGCCATGCCCTCTGACTAGAGATAGTGTTACTTTCATTCAAGTGAGTAAAGAGAGTAGAGAGAGTAAGCATGAGCACACCCTCAAAATAGTACAGTTCACCGGAGCGAGAAGCAACATTGGCTTCCAAATGATCTAGTGTGTGTGTGTCTAGATAAAGTGTCTAGATAAATGATCATCATCCAAATGACCAATGACCAATAACTAATTGGCATTCCAAACTAAATTTGAAGTTGCGATGAAATGGGTTCAGATAGAAGTAAATTGGAATTAAACTACTTTACCTGAAAAGACAGAACACACATTACTCCTTCACCTGCTTATTCGGAAACAGTTGTTGGCCTTGCAACCGAATTGGCTAATATAACATTACACTATTTACATGAACTAACAATGGACAATACTTTTTAAAGCATTATTCTTAGTTAGTGTTCATTTCAACATTTACTAATACATGAGAATACATGATTTTACTAATAAAATCAAAAGTTGTGTTTGTAAATATTATTTAATGAACCTGAGCTAACAAACTAAAAATATACAGTAGTAGTTGATTTTTGTATGAACTGATGTTAACAAAGATTAATAAACACTGTAACAAATGTATTGCCCATTGTTAGTTAATTAATTTATGGTTAATATTTTGTAGTCTATACATTGTTAATATAAAAACCACTAGTCCCGTGGAGAGTCATATGTTGCACAACATATTGTAACATAAATTATGTGTGATTATTGTTTTTGTAAACATTTTGAGGAACACTGAATATGAATTCAATTCATGTCTAATAAGA
Organism: Hybognathus amarus; assembly: GCA_030378365.1. Taxonomy (NCBI): domain Eukaryota; kingdom Metazoa; phylum Chordata; class Actinopteri; order Cypriniformes; family Leuciscidae; genus Hybognathus; species Hybognathus amarus. The sequence goes on along the minus strand of JAQIUQ010003230.1, from coordinate 79,872 downwards.
GTTGGTTTAAAGTTGGTTTTAATTAAATGAAATTGTCCCATTTTTCAACTTGGCTATTTACTCCTACTAACCAATTAACATTTCTTTTTCTATGAGCTAAATAAACAATAATAATTGTGTGAATTACAGTGACAAATAATAAAGAACTCACTATTTGTATATAGCCTAGTACAGTATTAACAATGTAGATACTACATTAACTTTGAATTAACTATAACAATTGTTAATGATTTAAATATTTTATACCTTTATATTTGTTATAACGTTTTTACCAAAATGCATAAATAAATAAATAATTGAACTTTGATTAAAAATATATCAGCCAATGCATATAATATAAAAAATGGCAGATATCATAATATTATCGCCCTTGGCAATAATGTAGAGAAATGTATTCCTAAACGCTGTTCATGTCAAATACATCTAGTTATATTTATTTACTAAAGAACATCATGCACTGAAAACCTTCAACGTGTGCAACTCAAAGCGTTGTCTGTGTTTGACGACATGAAGTGAAGTGTGTTTCCTGCTGAGTGTGTAGAGAGAAGTGAACACTGGTGACCCGTGAAACGCAGCGTGAGTGACGGCGTCTACAGATGGCAGCAGAAACACACCACAGGAGGAAGAACACGATGAAGAAAGGGGAAGCTACAGAACAGGGGAAGGACTAAATCAAGAATGGCTGCAGACAGAGTGAGAATCGTTGGCTGACGGAGAGGTGTAGATCTTGTCCCACTGCTTTGCTCCATTAGACGGCACAGAAAGAAAAGATAAAGGAGAGAGGGAGGAGGTCGATCAAGGGAGCAGCTCTTAATTGCCTTTTCACTCATTAATGCCCACACCTCCACAATCATTAATTACAACAAAGACGGCGAGAGAGCAGCTAAATTTAGACACATAATAAATGTAAGGCCTGAATTATGTTGGTATGTTTTGAATGATTCATTTAATGTATGGAAATATATTGTGAATATTAATATTATCAGGACAGTTTGTGCTGCATACTCTGCAAATATTACTGACTACAAACATTTGAATGGCAATGTTTTTGAAAGAAGTCTCTTATATTTACCAACTTTTCCAATTTAATTAAAGTAAAAGCATATTAAATTATAAAATGCTGAAACACCAATTCTGTTAGTTGGTTGTCTTATTTCTCTAATGTTTGATTCCAAAATTCCTGATAAATTTCATAAAATGGATCAAATTGTCATGAAACTGTTTTTCACAATTAGAAACGGTATTGCGTTGAATACTATCAGAAATTTTAGTTTTGTAAAAATGCAACAAAATCAGCAACCACCGCCGGTTATGCATAAAAGTGCATGGAAAGCAATAGAAATTACATTCAATTTTGGAAGCAAGTCAAGTTTAATTATATTTCCCCACAAAGATAAACGTTTCGTCGTATCCTGCTCTGCAATTTGAGAAGACTGTGGGACATGAGCAGGACAGAGCCCATTAAGCACAAACTAACGAGATAGTGTTTTTCTCCTTTGCCATAGTAAAGGATTGAAATACAGGGATTAAGCGAATGAAAGAAAGTAACGTTAATAATCCCATCCGAAAGGAGACGTTTAAGAAAAGTTTGGCTTACTGCCGTGGGCCAGTTTTCACACTGACCGATACAGCTCTTAACAAAAGTCATTCATATTTAACATTAATTTACTATTCACAGTAAATGCAGAGGAACATTTCATTGATAGATTTTTAATTCAGTTAAGCCAGAAAAATTGACATTTTTAATAAAATCTAAATTGTGACAAAGATGTGGTCTTTGGAGCAGTAGTTAAAAATGCAAAGGTTGATTAAAAAAATGCACATTCAAACAAAAATAGCCGACTTCCTGTTGGTCAGAGCTAATGACTGTAAATTATCAAGTTGCTCTGGCTCGATGAGAACAACATATGTACTGAGTTTAGTGACTGAAGGTAAACAAACCCCCAACTTCTTTTTGGTCAAAAAAGCGAAACAAGAAGTGTGTTTTAACTTCTAAAAGAATTGTGAAGAGATATCTTGAATTAAGTTTATTTTGAAGGAATAAAGCTACTATGGCTTATTTGAATTCAATTAAGTGCATTTTATCAATCCATTTTTGATTCCACATGTTTGTCAATTAAATTCAAATTCACAGTCTTGAATAGAAAATCAAAAGGAAAGCTGATCTCTCAAATTAAGAATTTTGTCCAACCTGGCATACAAACCACACACACACACTGGGTTCCATTTTATGGGGACATTAAATAGGCATAATGCCACTGGAATCCTATCACAACATTGTTCTTTTTTTTTGTTTTTCTTGTTTTATCAAAAAATGCAATTCTTGTATGATATGCCATAGGCTTAGTTTTCTCATAGGGCAGGGCTGGCAACAGATGCTCCTACACAAAGGTCAACTTTTTCTGGTCTGGTATTAATATTACTCTACAGGTGGGAACAGTTGGTTCCCATAACGTAGGGAATACCAGGGTACACACAGACACACACAACCCCCACCTGCTCTTAAGGTGCTGGATGCTGCCCAGGCATTTGAACTGTCGATTCACCATGATGGCCATACCGTGCAGAGCGCTTCACACTCCTCCATGCTGAAAGCAGACGAGACACATATTTGAACACATGGCAGTCAGGTGAAAAAGGTTTCTACTGACTGTTTCATCTAAATCTGGCTGTTCCTCAGCATGAATCTCTGGAGAAACACCATCAAAGCATCAGGAAACCCCAGAGCTCAGGATTCGCTTCCAACCACATTCAAATGAGGCTCATTATGAGAGCACATGAAAGCCTTTCACCTGCACAGCCAGCCAATGAGACCAGAGTACAGAAAAACAAAACGATTTGCTGCCAAATCGTGGGACAACGTAGCATCAGCTAATCTCTAAACTGTCACATTGCCAGGGGAGCGACACATTGCATCAATTACGCGAAAGATGCGATCCTCCCTTTACATACAAACATATCAGAAGCTGACATAATAAAGGTTCACTTATGAGACAGAAGTAATACAAGCTCTGTACATTAGACATGAAATTTGAACTTTATGAAATACGATTATAAGTCATGTTTATTGAAAAGTTAGACCAGGAACAAGCTTAGAGCAGAGGTGAAATGCATGTGAACATGTATTAATATGTATGAGTGATCTTACAATAATGTTTGATTATTCTGTTTTTAATTCATGTTGGATAAAATGAGAACTAAACTAAGATTCTAATAAGAAAGAGAATTCACATATATAAAAAAGGAATTTATAATACATACATAATGGAAATATACAGTGTTTTGTTTCCCATGCAAACCATGGTAGTAGTAAATTATTTTAATATAAACAATATGAAAGAGTAGGGAGTGCAATATGACTCTATATCAGCAGCACTGCTGTGATTCAGCCGTAGGTAATCACAGCCATGCTTATATAGAGCCATGTCGCAACACATTACAAGTGTGATATTGAGTTTATACAACAGTTTGACAGCACTGTCAGAGTGTGGAAGTTTGTAAATAAATATGAAACAACAGGGTGTATTTAAGAAGCCCTCTTGTGTATGAAGTCTACTCCTTTTGCTGCAGATTCAAATCTCCAGTTGACAGTTTAACAGTTGAAGCCAAGAGCTCCAGATACTAATTCAAAAATGTCACTTTAGAACTTGGAACCAAGGAACACTGAGTTGCTTTATACTACAGGGCTGTTGAATGCTTGATTCTGATTGATTGAGAAACGTTCTTAAAGGTGTGCAATTATTTTCTGGAAACGCACAGCTGAAGTAGTTTCAGGCAAGTTTGAACCACATTACAGTTCCATATGCGGTAGTTAACGGGAAAATAGGATACAATTCATAACAAGAGAGAAACATAGGTGGATGCTGCACATTGGTGGTGGTTAAGAATTCCCCTCTATGTGGAAGCGCTTTGAGGTCTCAGAAAAGCACTATATGAATGTAACGAATTATAATTATTATTATTATATGATGCGTACGTTAAGCGGAAAATAGGATACAATTCATAACAAGAGAACACTGCAGCCCATGCGCTTGATACATGCAATTTTTGGTGTCTAACTTCACAACCAATTGACACATACAGTTTAATTTAAATAAATAAGTATAGTGCCTCTGTATAATAGGCTAAATAGAAAATTAAACTGAATAGGCTATATAAATAAGATACATTTTCGTAGCTATATTATTCCAGATAATATCCTAACAAATAAATAATTATTGATAGGCTTACTTGTTAAAAGAGCTTTGTGTTTTTCATTTATTGGGTTATCTACTGTCAATTATAGAAAACAATAATGAACTAATTAATTAAAAATGAAGTTAATAAATAAATAAATAAATAATATGGACGCACATCGTATTACGTCTCTCTCTCTTCTTCTCTCTCTAATAACTGCATTAATAACTGCATAAAGCCGGGACAGACTAGTTTCAGGCCAAAGGCAAAGCGCAGTAACTACACATTTGGTCAAAAATTAGTTAAGACTTGTAATGGGCTTTATGACACGTGTTCTGTCTTGTGAAAAAAATATTGGGTTAAATTATGTCCCGTTTTCAGAGATGCATTACCACATAGGCCTAATCTACCCATAAGCATGTTTGACTGGCATGGAATAAAAACTTTAAAGGCCTTTTTCTCGTTTCTTTGTTTGCGTAGTTACTGCACTTTGCCTTTGTAAGGCCAGTTATGAATGTAATTTGATACTTCTGACTGATATATGCCCAAACCGCGCGTTCAGTCTGTGTTCACACAGTTGCTGTTTTAGTAAGACCTGCTACAGTCGATGGAAACAGTCAGTCTTCGCATATTCAGCGAATTGTAAGTGTGTCCCCCATCATTACATTAGTCTGCTATCAGTGACTCAAACCTCGTTACTATCCTCTAAAATGACGTTTTGGAATTAGCAACGGAGGCATGGGATTAGATGCGTAAGAAATTAGTCCTACATTAAACGAGCACTTTAATGTCAAAAACTTGACAAACGTCTTGATATGAATCATCTGAACAATGTTTTGAGGTGTGGTAACTGTAGTGTAAGCGGAATAATTGACTTCAGGTCGTTAATTATCCAAAAATAATGCACACCCGAGGTGTAACGGCCACTCCGGCTCGCGTCGTGACTGGCATTACCACCTCGGGTGTGCATTATTTCTAATAATTCAACGACCTGTCGTCAATTATTCCTTACTTATTGAAGCTATTTTATTTTTTCTTATTCCATGGTTTATCTGAATACTTGATTCTGATTGGGCTGGTAGTTGTACAATAGAACACAGATGCCTGCATTGATGGGTGTCTGTGTGAGGGGGTTATGAGACATTGGTTTACAGGGGAAATATCCTGCAAAATCCACTTTTTTAGCCCTTAAAATGCATTTTGTTGTAGATTTGGAGTGTTTATAAGTACAGAAAAGATGAAATTACTCTCTTCAGGTGCTTCGTTACATATCTTTATATTCTGTTTTGGTCATATTTTTCAACCTGTTCAGTATTTTCTGTTGTCTATGACGTTTTTTGAGCAAGTACGTCACCATATCTGCAGAGGAACTGACAAATAAGGACACCGGTACCGGTCAAAACACTACGAGCAATCCGCCATTATTATTTCTCAGCTCAATTTTTGTAGTCCAAGCTCAATCATGCAGAAGTTACGAGAGGGCTAGTAGCAAAATGTTCGAGTTGTTGGATGTAGTGACCTGAAGCACTTCAAGAATCCCCACTTCAACAACCTCCGCCAGTATACAGAGGGGTTTGCCGATCAACTTCTATCATTTAGCTGCTGTGTGTTTACTGATGCTTTCTAAATGTAAGCTTATCATTTTATTATCAATACAAATTTTTGTGGGTAAATGGGACCGCAGTCATTTATCTTTGTCAGTGTGCTTGTTTTAACAAGAGAAATAGTCGACTTTCACTAATAACACGAACATACATAACGTTAGTACCTGCCTCCATATGGAGACGGTTCGTCATCGTCATCATGTTTTCAAATCGCTCGCTTGGCTCGAAATATGTAAGGCTTGGGTGGACAAGCTCTTCCGTTGTTGACATTTTGTTAGCGTGTGAATAAAAATGTTCTTTGAAGCTATAGTAATACGTATCTCTCTTATCAAACTACAATAATGTCCGAACGAGAGTTGAGCTGACCGTGAACTCAGCGAGCTGGAAAGGGGCGGGGTGGGGCGAGTACGTCTTTTTATCTTAAAGGGGCCGCATTGAAACGACTTGCTCACAGAAGCACATCAGAAATGGGGTAGAAAAGGGGCCTGTGGAGCTATAATAATGAGGAATTCAGACCTAAGCATTGCAGTTATGCTTTATATAGACCACAAATGTATGATTTATAAGTAAAAATGAATGATTTAAAAGCATGATATGTACCCTTTAAAAGATTACAAAGACATTTGATAGGTCATAACTTTAGGAGACACTGGACAAATATGAAACTTTCCAGAGCACATGTATCTACAACAGTACCACATGGCTACGCATTTGACTTCAGGTAGCGTATGTTATAGTTGCTGCATTTAAAAACAACAGAAGTCTATGCTAGTTACCTGTGTGAAGTGAGAATAACAGATCTCCCCTCCTTGATCACACTGAGGATACAGTCCCACAAAAAACGTCGGGCCTTGGGGTCCATACCTGTGGTGGGCTCATCCTGCACACACATAGACACAGGACAATGTAGTATGTGAAACAGTATGCATTATGCAGTGAGAAAGATTTCAAACAGCAGTTTACTACAGTGCAGTGCTGTCACATGACCTTATTATAATGCGTATTTAAAGTCAAGTCACATTGATGGGAATCACTTTACAAGGTTTTATTTGTTAACCTTAGCTACATTAGTTAACGTGACCTAACAATGAACAATACTTACACAGCAGTCATTAATCTTAGTTAATGCTAATTTTAATTGCATTAACATCATGTACTTACTATATAATCCAAGGTTAGGGTTTGGTTTTGGGTTAGTTTCATGTAATTATGCACAATTTATGGTTATTCCTACATTACGTACATGTAACGTGTAAAAAGGACACAATAAAATAAAGTGTTGCCAAAATGTGCATATTATAAACAGAACATGTACTATTTATTGCACTAATAATAATGCAATTCCAAACAAGATGTACATTAAATGTAGAAATGGATAACGTGATCTTTGACCCTGAATCAGAGAATCATTACATGACGACATCCCTCCATCCTCTGCAGTGTTTCAGAGCGGGACGGACACGCTGCGAGCACCTGCCTCGTAATTCTGCCTTTAATTAGCATCCGCAGAGAGTGAATCAGGAGTTATTCTGCAGGTTATGAACGTGGATTACTTCATACGAGCCTCCGTCAGGCAGAATGAGATTTTAATG
>JAQIUQ010003230.1:0-67500 GCA_030378365.1 Hybognathus amarus | reverse complement strand
ACAGCGCATTTATCAGGCGCGCTTCAGCATCGGTTCACAGTTAGTTTGCCGAGCATGCGTCTGTGGAGGAAAAAAGCTCGCTTTGCGCGAGTGCAAAATAGGAATGATAAATGCGTCAGTGTATAAAGTCATTTGCGCCGGGTGCAAGATAGAGCCCTATGACTTTATATAAAGTAAATATTTTCCCAAAATATTACAGCTTTGGCTTTAATTCTATTATTATTTTGGCAGTCATTTTTGCAGACAGTATAGGCTCTGACGATGTTAATACGTGTTTTCGCCTAAGTCGTTCCGATTCACGCTTGGCCTGACGAGCTTCAGCAGATACATTTTTGTTTTGTTTCTTATATTTATGTCGTTTTTTGGTGTTATCAGACTCATGTCGTCAGCTGCAGTGCCGTCGCATAGACTGCATATAAAGGAGAGAGGCTCGGGAGCGTGCATGCACGTCACATCCGATGGATTTCACAGAAAATCCGACCTGGAGACTTCACATAGAAATAGGAATACTGGCCTTCAGAGATAATAGCAAAACCCAACAAGTGGATCATTGTAATGTGTGATTACAACCCCTTCACACACAGGCAATTAAAAAAAGGATTCATTTTAGAAGAAAAGTTACATTTAGCACCTTTAAGTAGCTGCCACTTTGGTTAACCAACCTCACATCAAAAAGTTGTGTCTGTTCCCCTTCCCTTGTATCTATACACACACTCATTCAAACGTTTAGGGTCAGCAAATTTTTTTTTTTTTTTATAAAGAAATTAATACTTTTATTCTGCAAGGATGCACATCTTACCGACCCATTTTTTTTGAACAGTGGTCTATCTATTGTGTTATACTCCTATGTTAGTCTGAATGTTTCTGAGTCAGCCCTGTTTTCTGACTGCGGAGTCAGATTCTGATCTGAATCTCTAACCTGCTTTATTGATTTGTGTTGGAGGCTTTACTCCTTTGAAACCGATCTGTCTGAATACTTCTGTTTGATTTCGGTCTCTGCGGCTCAGACTGAGTTTTCTTTTGGGATTTTCACTTTCAAATAAATCTCATCTCACTGTCTTCCCATATTTTTCTAGTCAGTGCCAAGCTCCTAAATATATGTATGGGTAAAAACTGTGAGACAAATATATATTTTCCAAAATACTTATCCAGTAAATCAAGAATGACTGTAAAAAAAAACTTAAAATCAATTTTGGGGGTAAAATATGTAAGAATAAATATTATCTAGTTAATCGCGAACAACTGGAAAAATCTTTTAAAAATCTTTTGTTGGGTACAAATTATGAGAAAAAAGTTGCCCATCCTATTCATTTGAATATTATTGTAATAATAAGGGGACTTGGAGTCAAAAAGAATGAGAAGCAGAGTATTAAGAGCTATATCCCTAAGTGGCCCAAGGCTGGTTGAGAGTGGACAGTACAGGGATGGGAGACCTCCTGAGAATACCAGGTTTCTGCTGGAAGAGATGCTCACCCTGTGGTCCGTGCGGGTCCTAATGCCCCAGTATAGTGACGGGGACACTATACTGTAACAAGCACCATCCTTTAAATGAGACGTTAAACAGAGGTCTTGACTCTGTGGTCAATAAAAATCCCATGGCACTTCTCGTAAAGAGTAGTGGTGTAACCCTTGGTCTTGGTCAAATTCTTGCATTGGCCCAGATCAGATCATGGTCTCCAAATAAACCCCATCCACTAAATTGGCTCGATCACTCTCTCTCCTCTCAATCTAGCTGGTGTGTGGTGAGTGAATTGGTGCAATGCATGGCTGCCATCATCCAAGTGGATTTTACACACTGGTGGTGGTTAAGGAGATAGGTAGTGTAACGATATTAAAGCCGAATGGAAAAATCATCCTCTCATGGCGTACCGACCGCACTCCACCCCCTGCTGCCCTACCCAGCCCTTGCCCAGTGTTGAGGTTAGCCTCAGCTTTCCATATGTCATAAAACTCATTTTTCTTTCTCGACATTTGATTAAATAGTAATAGTACACGTGTATCGATCTTTAGTAGTGTCTTTCAGTGTCCACAGCTTGTTAGTCAGGCTAGAGAAATGAACTCTTTAGCTAAATATATGCACTATGTTAACCTATATATTAATGTATATTTTATTTTAACCTGTTAGTGATGTTTGGATTACTTACAGTTTAGGCTCCCCTATATTTTTACAGCATTAGCAGAGATAATATTTTTATTTATCCTTAAGAAACTGTATTACTGTTATAACTGATTATATGACCATAATTATATAACTCTGAGAAACTCCACTGTTTAAAGCTACACTGTGTAAATCTTTTAGTTTATTAGCTAAAAACACTTAGTTCTTTCAAAAATATATGTGCTCATTAATGTATATTTACTCCGTTCAAGTAATAAGAGCTATTCTCTCGAGTGTATAATATGCCATTGAAAATACATACGGGTAAGGGGTTCTAATGTCTGTCGCCATGTTGCCCTCCATCTTGAAAGTACATTAGCCAAAGAGGGACATACCCGTTAATTCAAGCTTCAGCCTTTCATGTTTACGTTTGAGTTAACACTCATAGGACGAGGTTGGAACTGGAAGCTATGTTAATCTTGGACTACATTGGCCACCAGTAGAAGTTAAAACGAAATTGGAATTGAGAGGAACAGAAACTAATATTCACTGGATGGTCATATACCTTTTCACCGCAAGATGGGGGTAAAAATCACACAGTGTAGCTTTAATAATAATAAAAAATATATAAATATATATTTAATTTTATCTCCCCTGCTTTACCGAACCATACTGAACTGTGACGTCAAATCCGAACCGGCAGTTTTGTATACCGTTACAACAAAGCACTTTGGAGTGTACAATAGTAGAGAAGAAAAGCATTAAAAAGAAAAAATATACAAAAGTACTGTGTATCCATTGGCACTACGATACTCAATTATGTAGATAAATGTACATAGATTCACAATCAAAAAATAGAAAGATTGAACACAAGAACACATCCCAGCTTTCAGCGCAGACAGGACTATAGACATGTTTCATCGACTCTGAGTGCGCTTCAGATGAATCAGCGCTGATTGTACTGGAAATGTTGATGGAACGGTGAAATGATCTGGAGTGCCAGGTGTGTGATGAGCGTATCTTACCAGGAAGACTAGAGGAGGGCAGCCAATCAGAGCCATGGCAGTGGAGAGTTTGCGCTTGTTGCCGCCGCTGTACGTTCCTGCAGATTTCCCTGAGTATTTTACAAGGCCGAGCTTCTGAACACCCCACTCAGCCACCTTGAAAGACAGAAAGAGAGAATATCACTGCATGTACATCCATTCAAATAAACATCCACCCATTCAAAACAAAAACTAAGATCAAACTATTCATTTTAAACCCCAAATATCATAAAATAAAAACCAACAGATGGGAATATGAAATGTGACAATACTGACACAATATTAAAGGGGTGATGAACTGAGAAATAAAATTTTCCTTGAGCTTTTGACATCTAAGAGGTCATCATATTATAAGAATATCCTGTAAGTTTCAGAACTGAAAATGTCCTTGTTAGTCCAATAAAAGCTTTTATTGACACCAGCCTCAAGCAAACGTCTCAGTTTTTGAAAGTGTGGAAGTATGACGTCAGATGACGCTAAAACCCCACCCGGCTCATCAACGCCTACTTCAACACGGCCGGTTTAGCCCCGCCCACCGATTAGCGCATTCACGCATAGGTAAACATTAGCATACCTCGTGATGACAAACCAGAGCGAGCTACCAGCAATAAACATTCCGTTGACAAAATGTTGTGCCGTGCCTGGCTGTGGAAGAAGACAGTTGCTGCATAAGCTTCCTCTGGATTCCAATATTAGGAATGCCTGGTTAAAATTTGTTTTTAATGACGTTCCTGCAGATGAGTGTAAAACATTATCCGTATGTTCGCTTCATTTCACCGAGGATTGTTTTGTGAACAAGACACAGTTCGAGGCTGGATTTGCAGACCGATTAGGAGAAAGAACGGTGATGTGCCGTCTATATTGGATCTGACAGGAATTGTGCAACACACGGACTCTGGGTCGAACATGTATGGGCGAATGCGGTTGCCATTTGACAACATTGGACGTTTTCCCTCACGTGCACCGACGGGTGAGTTAAACTCATTATAATATAAGAGGGAGAAATGAAGACGACACAGATATGCATTTTGTGTATGACCTAGAAGTATTTATTCAGCGATCGGCGGTTAAAGTTAATCTGTACGGAACATCGTTGTTGTACGGAACATGATTAGTCTACGTTACCTTCTATATTGGATCCAACAGGAGTGGTGCAACACTTTTATGTGAGTAATATTTTTATTTTAGAAATAATAATCTACTCGGCTAGCATTGCATTGTTACAGATCGTTTGATATCTAATAATTATGTGTATGTGTCTACAAGTATCCGTTGTATTCGAGGTGCTGTTGGTTCATTGTCCTGCGATTCGAGATTGGACTCTGGGTCAAACATGTATGGGCGAATCATTTCCGGTTGCCATTTTACAACAGTGGTTTTCAAAACAAACTCCCCCACGTGCACCGACCGAAACCAACGACAGAGTTGAAGCTCATTATAATATGCAAAACTGTTATCCACTCACAGCAGTGGGAGTTTACTTCCTAGTCTTCAATGCGAATACGCCCATAAAAAATCCGAGCATTTTTCAAGTAGGCTGAAAACTAGGGAAGAAAATAGCCCAGAACTTATTCATTTTATGTTTTTGAATGTAAAAACCAAGCAAACGTCATAAGTTGACCTCAGACAACAAAACAAAAACATTTTAAAAGCCAGTTCATGACCCCTTTAACTGAAACGAAATAAATATTGTTGAAACCAACTAAAACTACAATGAAATTAAAGGTAAATTTTTTAAACATTATGATTTTTCTCACAATTGTGTCTTCATATCTAAGAATATATATATATATATATATATATATATATATATACATATATATTTACATATATATATATACATATACATATATATATATATATATATATATATATGAAGAGCTCTTTTCCAAAACGCTATAAATCCATTTCAATAGTTTTCAGGAAAACTACATTTTTTTAACTAGACCCACACATTTTGTGAATATTCAAATTATCCTGTTGAAATGTTTTATTGGTTCAGTCTGAACATTTTGAACAATGATTGTTAAATCAAACAACAATATTGTTAATGATAAATTAAAAGTCAATTTGATTTTTTTTCAAAATGCTATAAATCCATTCATTTTTTGTATCATTTTTAGTAAAGTCATTTTAAAGTGTCAAACCTCAAATAGTACCAATTTCTACATATACATGAAAAAAACTAATTATTAAAAATGATCAATAATGATAACGATATTCAAAAAAGGGATGGGCACTTTCAGCACATGCACACACACACACACACATGTATAGGCTACATAGCATGTGAGCAAAGCAGAGCGGCATGATGCTTAAATATAAGTAAAAGAAAAAAAACATAAAATAAACATTTTTCGTTACGTGCTAAATGCTATGTTTCACATTTGTGTTTAATTATATTATGTTACTTATTTTTATTATTTCATCTATGTTGAGTAGGCTATGAAAAGGGAACCGCATGAGATGAGTAAGATAGGATCAAAAGCTGCCTAATATATCAGAAAATATTTGGAGTGGGTTAGACATGATTTTGACCACTTATTAAGTTTTGTTTTGTAGAAAGCTTGTAAATTTCGTTTCATATAAATTGTATCTACATTTAAATAAATGTTTCATCAACAAATTGACTGGATTAAAACATTAGAAACAAAATATCAGGCAATGTAATCAGGAACACAGAGGCACGCACGTGAACCGGAGCGCGTCTCATATATGAACCGAAACACCGGGATGCTTGCCTCACAGACCGTGAACCAGGCTACAGAAAGCTTTAAATGTTTACTTTTAAACAAAACAATTAAACAAGAAAATAAATCGGCAACTCTCTGCGTATAGGCTAATTCGAAGTATGCGTTTCTCTATAGGCCTATGCGCGTTCACTGCGAAGATGGCGAGTAAGCATCATCAACTTTATCTTTGCTGCTGACACTGACAGAAAACACTACTTTATTAATAAACAATTCAAATGTTTCTTGCATAATCATTACTTTTGCCGGTTCTTTGTGGCAAGCTTTATGCATGGGTTGAGATGCGGAATAGGCAATTAAAAACGCTTTATATGGTTTCTCTCCCATTTAATTAAATCAATATATGTGATTACTGATTAGACAAATGGCTTAAATGATCTACTACTAGTCGACTAGAAAACTAGGACTCATTTTGAGGAATGAATGAACATAAACAAACCTCTGTTTCAGAGTGCCGCTGTACTGGATTGCTTAGAACGCTCATCGAATTTGAGGATTTATCGCGTTTAGGCTAAAAACAGAGCTGGCGCTTATCGCGGTTTGGAAAGAAACTGTATCTTGCAGTAAATTTTAAACAAGGAAATATAGCGATTTGGCATGAAACGTTCATGGGGCAGTGAAAGGGTTCTGTCCACAGTAGAATGACACGAACAAACTCATTTTTTTTTTTTTTCAATGGCGATTATCGTGTTTTGGAAAAGAGCTCTTCATATATATATATATATATATATATATATATATATATATATATATATATATATATATATATATATAAATAATCTACAAAAAAATATAATTCAATATAATATACTGAAAATGAAAAACACAATAACCTTGGTGTGTGTGTGATCTTGCACAAGCTAACCAGTTGGTTAGTATGATCCAGTAATGGATCAAAGACTTATGAGACCACAGACACACACACTTTGATGGTTTTGTTGCTGAAAGGTCTACAGAGTGAACCCCACACACACAGAGAAGAGAGAGAGAAAGAGTCCATGGACAGAGAGTGAATTTTAGATACAAAGATTAAGGGTCTGCAAAACAATGACCGCAGCTGTGTTACCATGGAAACCTCCTTTTCCGGAATCCCTCGGAGTTGAGCGTAGAACTCCAGGTGTTCTCTTCCTGTCAAAAGGTCATCTATCGCATCAAACTGCGGACAGTAACCCATATTCTGCTGCACCAACTGCATTTCATTGCGGATGCTGAAAAGTTAAACAAGAAATCACTCTTAACTTCTTAACAACTTAGCAAATCATTGAGATACTATTACACTTTTTTTCCATTTTATTTTAGTTTTTGGAATTTTGTTGTTGTCATTTAGTTTGTTTTTCTTTAAATGTCTATATAGTTTTTACATTTTTATTTTCAGTTTTACTTATGGTTATTTTAGTACATCAAGTTTATTTTTTATAGTCTATGGGTTAAATACGGAATCCAAATCTAAATAAGAAATGTCGCTTTGGCAACTAAAAGTAAGTTTCAAAATTTCATTTCAGGTAACGTCGATTTTGTAAATTGTGTTTTTTTTTGTTTTTTTTTACAAGTTCAACCTTCTTTTGTCTTTCTTTTTCAACTTTTTGTTTGAGCATGATAAACGTCTGCTAAAATACAAAGCACAAAGTCAATCCAAAGGTGATAATCTCTATATCAGTAAGCACTGTTTCTGAACTCCCTCTTGAGTTTTCTTCCAGGAACACAGACATCACAATATTATTAATATTATATAAATAATTCTCACCCAAGATAGATGCAAAATAAAGGGGTAAGACTTGGTTGAGTTCTGTTAATAGTGTGTTGAAACGTGCGGTCAGGCCAGCTGACAGCTCTGCCTGGGCCCAGGACAAGATAATCTTATGGGCCCCCCCACGCCCAGATCTCTCATTTCAAAGTTTTTTTTTTTATTTTAATTTTTTTTTTATAAATCACCATATACTTTTACCCACACTGAATAAAACCATTTATTTTTAACATTAACATTAATTACATTTACGTTTAAATGGGTCATTTTCTTTTCTGACATAGCCTACTGCAGTTCTTGTTAAAACTAGATATGCAAAATCTGTGCATTTTGGGCACTTTTTGTGTGAAATCATATTTATTTTTTGTCCATCAAAAGTGTGCTTTCACTTTTAATTAAGCATGAACAGTGTAGCAAAATAGACTCTGTATCTGGCCCATTATCTGTTTACCTGATTACGACAGTGACGCATTTCAGCCGACTTTTATTTCTCATCTTCGTAAATATATATAGTAATAAATTATGCAAAGCTTCCTCATCATCGTGGTAGAGCGCAGTTCGCAACGCTTCCTCCTTTCCACAAGCGCGTGCTCTCCCGTGGCGTCTGTCGTTGCTATGCAACATTGAACTTGCGCGCCTCTAAAAACTAGCGCGTCGAATTGGCTTTTATGAGCTAATATCCAAAATATTTCCATATGTGTTTCTCTTTCTTCCTTTCTTATCAACAAGTGGATTCACAGCGAGCCACTTGTTCGAGTCCCTTTAAAGGAATAATTCACTTTGAAATTATTTTCTGGTATGTTTTAGCTTACCTCAAGGGCATTCAAGATGTAGGTGTCTTTGTTTCCACAGTAGTTTTGATTTTGATATTTTAAGGTCAAACCGTTCTAATCTGTCAGTCATATAATGCAGGTCTACGGTCACAACCTCAAAGAACATGCATAGAGAAGTCCAAATTAAGCATGATTTAATGACTCATAAATGTAAATACACATTGATGGCCTAAGACACGGAACGAGCGGTTTGTGTGATAAAACGAACAGTATTTGTATAATTTTTACCTCTTGTAACTACAGCCATGTCCAAGTGATATGAGGGTGCGGGCGCTTCGGTCTGCGCAAGCGCCGGAAGTGATCTCTCTCGCGTGTACGTCACTCATTGTTTACACAGAGATTTCGGTAGTGTTACCTTTCAATATGAAGATCTAATTCTATTTAGATATTAAGGAAATCGCAATGGAAGATGATTTTGATATACCATCATTAGACAACATTGATTTTTTCGCAATCGCGCAAGAGATCACTTCTGGCGCATCAATGTGTACTTACATTTGGACTTCTCTGTGCATGCTCTTTGAGGTGGTGACCATAGACCTGCATTATATGACTGACAGACAAGAACGGTTTGACCTAAAAATATCAAAATTGAAACTACTGCGGAAACAAAGACACCTACATCTTGGATGCCCTTGACGTATGCTAAAACATACCAAAAATGTATTTTAAAGTGAAATATCCCTTTAATTTATGGGAAATATAATTGATCACAACCAACATTTGGCAAACTAGCTAGACTCAACTGAGAGAACTCAATTTGGCCTATATTTACAACCCTGCTACCCATTCTGATGTATTTCTTTGATTTTTATTATTTTATGATAAAATTAGGTAAAGCTCATCAAAAAATGATTATAAAATAAAACTCATACACAGTAATATTTTAGTTTAACCTTCTGAGGTTGACAATGAATATTTGAATAATAAGCACCTCTTTTCCCCTGACCAAATATGCATAATACATTTGCTGAACTTTAGTGTCTTTTACTCTAAAAGAGAGAGTAATTTTTTAGTAAAACTTCATTCTTTAGTAAAAAATTCATAATTACTTCTATTGCTTTTATATAGTATACCTGTATCCGTCTTATGAAGGCATCTCCTGCTGTTGGGCTGATGTCTCCAGTCAGCATTTTAAAAGTTGTAGTTTTACCTGCACCATTTATCCCCAACAAACCAAAACACTGCAAACCAAAGAAACACAATGATTTAGTGACAAATGCATTTATAGGAAAAAGAAAAAAAAAAACAATACCTCAACGACCCAATGAAAAACACAATTTTCAAGCCAGTGTTGACATATTCAACAACAGTTAGAAGCTTTCAAAGAGCAGCACAGCAATTAGTCAATATTTGCTTTTTGCTAATAATAGATGGTGGCAGGTGGTATCAGGGGAAAAAGATAGTTATAAAATTTATTTTCATTTTTTTTTATTGCTGGCAAAAATTAAATGCATATCTGCAAAAACTAATTCCATGGGGTCTATAGAGGCTAAAGTTATTTAAAGACCTTTGGCATTATACTCTTATTAAAAATATAATGAAATTCGTTTAGACACTTTCTTATTATTATTAAGGCTTAAAATAAGTTTCCATATTATATGAGTATGTGTCATTTACCTCTGCAGCAGGAACACCCACACAGATTTTATCCACGGCTGGAGTAGGCTTCACATGGTACATCTGAAAAAGAAAAAAAAACAATAATAAATAAACAAACAAAAAAATCACAAAGTATAATTCATATCATGCCTGTTAAAACCTTTTTTTTTAACACTTTATTTTGATGTTCCACTTTAGACATTCTACTAACTAGAAGTAACTATGCTATCGTCAACTTATTCTACTAACCCGTAACCCAGACATCTACAGCTAAGCTATTAGCCTACAAATATTCTAATGAGAGTTTGCATGTATTTGCAAAGTTACATAGTAGAATGTCTAAAGTGGACCGTCGAAATAAAGTGTACAATTTGTTTGTTTGTTTTGTAAATATGTAACTGTTCTCTTGTGTAGACAACATCTAGAAACTATAACAATTAATCACATCCAAAATAAAAGTTTGTGTTTACATAATATGTGTGTATACTGTGTATAATGAGTTTGTATATCTAAAATACACACTTATATTTAAGAAATATTTGCATATACTCTGAAAAAAAAACTTTTATTTTGGATGTGATTAATTGTTGCCCAGCCAGCACTATTAAGACCATATTAACCCTGTAATTCTGACATATTAAATAATATATTAGTAGTAGATTATTATAGATTATCAAAGCCCTGTAGCTTTAAAACATAGAATGTCAATGCAATACAAAGATGATTGAGAAATTAACAAATAAACATTCCTAAAAAAGCCTAATGGATCATATTTGACAAACATTTGAACATGATTTTTCGAAAAAATGATACATGTATAATCAAGTAAAGCTAAACTGCTTCCAGTAAATGTCACTTTGAAATATTACTAACAATATAAAAGAAATTCGGTGAATAGCACCTGTCCATCATCATAGAAAATAATTTAAACTTAAAGTGCAGCAATGTAGTTTTAAAGCAAAACTCCATAAAAAGTGTTGTTTGAGGTGTACTTGAGCTGTGTGTATGTTGAGACCTGTACGTTCTCCAAGAAAATTCTTCTGGAATATTCAATATAAGGACTCAGTCGGTCTGAGATATCTGGGACATTAACACCTGTCCCACTCTCAGCCGCAGACTTGAAGAACGGCACGTGATTCAAGTCACATAAACGGCGTCTCTTAAGTAGAGACAGCTGCTCTCTGGCAGTCTCAGCTCAGCGCTCAGAGAAGTCTGATTACAGAACAGACAAATCAAACTCTCACTCTTAATCACTGGACACTTCTGTGCACATCTGTACACTTCGCACCTGGAACCACAAGCCTCAGCTCTGAATATTCAAAGTCTATCCTTGTGAAACAAGAAGCATACATCAGTTTTTTTTTACTTATTACGGAAAATAATATTCTTTAAAAGAATATACTTAAGTGTAAACTGAATGTAATGTTTTCAGACACCTAATTGCAAGTTAATTGTAATTAAACGAACATTTTATAAAGCTGTTTTTTCTTTTCTTTTTAATTAAACGAAAATGTGTTATAGTTTATGTTTCGACCCTGTTAATTAGGACTAAAGTACATCTTTATTTCCATTTGAAGCCGCTTTCATCCTTTATCGTCATATAGAACGCTATATGCAAAACGGCGCTATACTATGCACATGGCACGCTTTATTCGTTAATATAACACTGCAAACCCAAGGCGTAATAAATCCAATAAATCCTTAAGCATAATATGAGACTACCCTACCCTACCTCACACCTAAACCTAACCATCACAGCGCATGTTATATTAATCGATAATGAATGCCATGTGCGTAAGTATAGCGCCGCTTTGTCATATAGCGTTCTATATGATGATAAAGGATGAGAATGCGTTGGTCATTTCACAATTGCTTCTATCTACAGGCTTTGAATTATGGTAAAGTGTACTGCCAAATATACTGACAAGCATTTATGGTAAACTAAACTTTAATGTAATTTCTAATGAAACTCATTTTTAAAAAGAAAGAAACAACAAACAAACAAAAAACTCAGGTGTTTCTACTGAGCCTTTTTGATTATTTAATAATCAAGTGTGGGAAAACGGTATTGATCAGAATTATTCCCTGCTGTGGGAAAAAAGCTGGTTTGCTGGTCTTAAAGGTCCCCTGACATGGAGCTATTGTATTATTGTATAAAAGTTTTCTGAGTTGCCCTTATAATGCTAGAATGTTTTTAGATCAAAAATAGTCATAATTTAGAAATAAAAGGCATTTTCCTAGCCTGATTTTAGCCTCTGATTTGAACGCTCTGTTTGAAGGGGCGTGTCTGCTGTGGGATTCAGTGTAACCAGCCACTGCTGTGATTGGCTGACATGCTTGCATATGAAATGGCTACATATAACATGTGAAACTCTTTCGAAAACTTTTACTACAGCTATATCTGTATGTTCAGCACGCCGCTGACTTGAGCGTCAAAGAAACTCTGGCCGCTCTGTCAAGGACGCTTGTCAAATAGTATGGGGAAGCTTGTTGATGCTTTCTGAATGCTCTAACGTTGCAGGAAGAATAGAAGTGTCACAACATAAAGTGTAATAAACAGAAAAAAAACAAGCAATACATTGAAGAAACCTTTTATAATGACAGCATTTTTATAACAGTTTTGGTTACATTTGGTCGGGAAAAAATAGTTAGCTATTATTATTATTGTTTGCGGTCAAATCGGTGTCACCATGACCAAATTAATTGCATTCCTGCTTTAAAACGAGCGTTTGTAAATATTTCAATATACTGTTGCGCTCATGCGGTCCCTACAAGCAAACAACGTCATGTCATAAATGATACGAAACCAGGAGGAATCACAGCAATGCGATTATTAGCTCTTCTTTATTTTCTCAGAACTAATGTTTTGGAAGGAACAAAAGTTTACATTGTGTATTTCTCGGAATCAGCCAGCATGAAGGACGTCTGATATTCCGATTGGTTGTTGGCGTTTGCCGCTGCTTGCCACTGAACCACGTCACAGCTCATTACCATAAAGTTGAGTTTCTTTCAACTTTCTGTTTGATGCTCAAAAGGCCCAAAACGCGACGCCGATGGATTTGCACACTCCTTGCAGCTGAGAGAAGCCAGCTTCCATTGAAAATTAATGACTTCCGGTTGCTTTGGAAGCTCAAGTCGGCAGCGGTGTGAACGTACGGTTATGCGCTTTCACCATTACAGCTATTGAGATTAATCGAATCGTGAGAAGTTTTTAAAGTATTTAGATCTATTCCCATCAAATAAAGAGTTGCCGTGATGAGCATTGAGCAAGCAGATGACAGTCTGTTGATCAAAGATCTTATCATTGTAACGCAATTTCTGCATTCTCTCTAATGCTTTCACCACTGAAAATGCAATGATGTACAGTAAGAGATTTTGCAGAGTAACGTGTGCCATTGATTTCATAACGAGAAGTCCAGATTAACTTGCGCTGTGTTTTAGTCACTGGCTTGACTTATGCATAAACAGTATTGAACAATTTTGAGAGAAAGATTACCTACCTGTCTGAACTTGAACAATTAGGCTACATGTCAGAAATTCTTGCCTGGTTGCTCGATTCGATTTATTTTCAGACGTTCATCAATGCCTGCTCTGTATTGGCCCAAGCTGAGGAAACTTCATCGGTGAAATGTTTGGACCGTACAAAACGTTGGGAAGTTGTGTTGGCGCATTTCCAGAGAAAATACAATTAACCCATTGTTTCTTCAGAGGCTCGGATGAAGGAACTAAAAATACTTCAGTTAATACATGGGAGTTGATCAGCATCCGAACACTGATCAACAGCCATGCTTCTGCAAAACTCAAATCGCTCGAGCATTCGTAAGTTTTCTCATGGGCGAGCCACATTCTCTGGGCGGGCAAAACAGAGAAAGGGGAGGTTACCTTTCGTCTGTATCACCTCATACTGAGGAGATTCAAGATCAGCCTGTCTGAGATTTCATTTCACAAAGGCAGAGAAAGATAGCCAAAGCTCGAGTTTACATTTGATTGAAATTTCTAGCCACTGGGGGACTATATACAGGCTAGGGGAACTCATATTAATGTTAAAAAACCTCATAAAGTGAAAATTTCATGTCAGGGGACCTTTAAACTGTTCGAAACAGTTTAGCTCATTTAACTGGTTGACCAGCTGGCATCAACTGTTCACCCAACTTTTCACAACTGCCAACAACTATGACACTATTCAAAGTATGAAGCTGGTAATTCATTATCCCTGAATGAATGAAATTAATCACTGCACCTCACTGATGCCACAGGAACAGGAAATACCTTAGTAAGGTCACATATTTGGAGCAGGTCATTCTGAGCTCCACCCTGGTGCACACGTTCACGCTCCCGAGTCACATCTTCATCCTCTCCTCCTGATGATGTAGGCAGTGACTTTATTCGACCTGTGTGTAAAGATGTGTGAATTTACCCCCAGAGCAGACAACTTGATCATGTGTGTGTATATTTTAGAGCTGCATGAATAATCGTTAAAAGACTGCAATCTCTGCACTGCCGCTGACGTAGAGAGAGAGCAGTTGTCATGTATAGGTATTGGCTTCACAAACAGTCACAAACCACTCAAAGAATTCATTATTTCTGTGTTACAAATATTCAAAGAATCACAGCTGTACAGGGATAATACGCAGCCTCAGTCCCACTTTGGCAAAAAAAAAAATAATTATAACTATCTTGTGGCCTCAAGATACTAACTCGTGGCCTCAAGATAGGACTCGTGGCCTCAAGATAGAACTCGTGGCCTCAAGATACGAACTCGTGGCCTCAAGATAGTAACTTGTGGCCTCAAGATAGTAACTCGTGGCCTCAAGATAGAACTCGTGGCCTCAACATACATCTCGTGGCCTCAAGATACTAACTCGTGGCCTCAAGATAGTAACTCGTGGCCTCAGTTGGAGTTACGAGTTACTATCTGAGGCCACGAGCTCAGTATCTGAGGCCACGAGATAGTATCTCGAGGCCACAAGTTACTATCTTGAGGCCACGAGTTAGTATCTCAGGCCATCGAGTTAGCATCCTGAGGCCACGAGTTAGCATCTCTGAGGCCACAAGATAGTATCTGGAGGCCACGAGTTACTATCTTGCAGGCTATCGAGTTACTCATCTTGAGGCCATCGAGTTAGTACCCTGAGGCCACGAGTTACTGATCTTGAGGCCACAAGTTACTATCTTGAGGCCACAAGATAGTTATAATTACTTTTTTTTTGCCAAAGTGGGACTAAGGGGCTCCGTAGATAAAAGCTTATAGTTCGTAAATAAACATTGATGTCTATCGGTAGTGACCAAGTACAGAAAAGCACCTTTTGAAAGCAACTTGCCAATTGTGTCAATTACATCATCACGCCACTAGGTGGAGACAAATGACCTAAAAATGTTTTTGTTATTGAATCATTCATTTAAGAGATTTGTTTCAAAACTCATCAAGTAATGAAACAAATATTTATGAGTGAGTCACTGAATCATTCATTGAAACATTTTACAGTTAATTCAAATTAATTCAACATTTTAATAAGACTGCAGTAATTAACAATTTGTCAAAATCTTTTGTCAGAACTGTATTTTGTTTAGTTGTGTAGGATATTCATACATATATATATATATATATATAAGCAATAAGGTACGAGAGGCTGTGCTGTATCGTGAATAAGTAATGGCTGTAGGGCGTTATAAGGCATGATGCGAAGCGGAGCAAGCAGAATAAAAAATATTAAGTAAAAAAAAATATGTATTAGTGCAACTTTCATTAAAGTAAATTAACTAAAAGCCTTCTTTCTGCTACAAAAAAAGTGCCTGACCATGAACAGCAACAAGTTCCAAGGTCTAATATGCATCAAAGCTCAAATAAAAACAACAGGAACTGCAGTGTTGCGCAGTGTTAAAGCCACACTGTGGAACTTTTGGCCACTAGAGGCGCTCGACCTGTAACTTTCACGTTTAGCGTCCCTAGAGGCCACAAGCTCCGCAGCACTGTCATAAATTAAAGTCAACAAACAGTCAACCGGTCAGCCTCCCGTGTCTTTAGATTGTGTGTGCTTGCAGTGTTTGAGGCGGGCCGGGCAGCCTTGCCGCGCTCAATTCCCCTATAGCAGTCGACTGAGAGAGAGAGCGAGTAGGGTGAGCCCCGTAGGGCTTATCATGTCTGTGAGTGAATGTGGCCACGGGACCGCAGGCACATTAACTGCACTGAAAACACCTTCGGTCTGAGCTGACAGTATATGGGTGTTGGTTTATTTTTACAGAAACCGTGGGACATGTGGTGTGTAACGTTAGTGTTTGTGGGTACTACTGAGTTGTGGGCACGCTCACTACATTTAATGTATCGTTATAATTCCATTTTATTTGTGCGAGCCCTGCACTGAGGTGGGCTGTGTTTGTGTGTCGAAATGAACACTGGGCTGTGGGCATTCTTACGTTTACATACTATAATTTTAGTAATAACAGTAACTTATTTTAATTAGAAGCAATTAACCCTAAACCAAACATTAACCCTAATTATATAGTAATATTATTCAATTTATTCCAAACTTTTGACTGGTACAGTAGGTGCCAACCAATATTTTTTAGGAGTGAGATTTTTCTCTTTTTCTTACCTTGGTTTGCAGAAGAACTTGTACTGTATGAGAAGGGTCAGGGCGAACATAACTGCACCCTGAATGGACATGGCAAACAGATTCTTGCCCACCATGTTCCAGTTGAGAGGATATTCAAAGCGGTCTTCACCTGAAAAGAAAGAACTCACTTACTGTACCAAAAATATCAGCTTTCAACACTGAACTACAAGCCACTACAAGTCAATGTCTTACCCAGGTTTTTGTAGAGGTCGGCCATTGCCTGGTTTCTGGCCATGTCCATCAGGCCTCTTCCCAAACAGAAATGAGGAAACACCAGCAAAGCCTGTTTCACTATGTCATTGATACGAGTTATATTCTGGACATAAAGACAGATGAGACAGAGAACGGCAATGTTAGATTGGAAACAATTCTTCAAAATGAGTGAATTTACATGCACATTGTTTCACTGATTGTGTCATACGGATGTGTTTAATAGTTATTTTCTGATCTTTTAATTGATAATGACTTCTCACTATGCATTTAGCAGTGTAATTATATATATATATATATATATATATATATATATATATATATATAAATTTACATGAGTTTACAACGAATAGGGATCACGCTAGGGAGACCAATTGCCTTCGAGTGAATTAAAACGAGCCAATGAATATTGGCATGCAGGACTATCATTCCGCACCCCGCCTGCCAGTGCGGGTCTAAAGCGGAAGCGAGCGCACAGTTATGCTTTTAGCTTCAGAGCCTACCGGTTGTGTCCTCTGAGTGGATGAGCTTCAAGATTAATAATTGATCTCTATGCTCAACGAGTCTGCTGTTTTCTCTGAGGCCTCTCTGTGTTGGTGTGACTGCACTTCAGAGATCTTCGCGATTTCCGGGTACCAGCTGCTGATCCACGCGATCTGCTGTTTTTTCAAAGAGCTGTTGTCTCGTCTGTCTATTTGGTTGAGTCCGCACAGCAGGCTTGCAGTTTCCCCGCTGTGTTGTCGCGTATATCTCTGCGTGCTTCAGCACAATAAGAGAGCGTTTTGTGTGAAAGAGCAACACGGGTGAAGACTGCATCCTTTTCAGGATGACGTTTTACCCGTGTGTTCTGGATGCGGGCGTTTCCTGTCCTCATTTGACGGCCACGATCACTGTTTCACGTGCCTGGGCAAGCATGATGAGACTGCGTTCGTGGGTGGTTTATGTTATCTCATGAGAGCTTGATCACGCTGGTGCATTGTTCGCCTTCCCTTTCTCGTAAAGGCTTGAGCTGCTCAGCGTGCCATCGAGCTGCTGGCCTGTGTCAACCCAGCATGCGTCATTCGGCGGTCTAGCGCCTTTGCCTGTTCCTCGATCTCAGTTCCTCTTCTGGTGTCCAACGGTAGAGGGCTATTTTGGTTAATAGCATTGGTGATTAGAGGATTACAGTGAGTGTTCTCTGACGAGACCACCTCCTCGGAACCTTCACACCTCACAGACTCGGACATCGGAGAGATATTCGGAGAGCTACATGTATTACTATTTGGAAATGACAACGCTGAGTTCCCACTGTAATGGTGTGTGTGCTCATGCTGAATCAGGTTCAGACTTGACAGCCACACTTCCCCGGGCTACTCTGGGGGCGCAATGCGTAATTGCCTTGCCCTGCCCCAGTGTCTTCCTGAATGCGTGTGAAAAAGTTTTTGGCAGTATGGAAGCATGTTGGTGCTGTGGAAAGACAAACATGTCAAAATTTGCAAAAAGTTTTCCTCTTTCACTACCCTTAGTGGTGGGGTTGCTTTGCTAATAGCGGACCACCTCTTCACCACTACAAGTCTGTGTGAAGCCAAAACACGGAGTACACAAGGGTAGTTCTGAGTCGGGGTTGAGTTGTGCAAGTTATAGCACTGGCCCTCGGTCAGACAGATGTCCACTCATGTGGTCCAGGAGCCTACGGCTCAACCTCACCGATGTGGGGGAGTCGGACAAGAAGGTTCCTGAACTCCCCCATATCCCAGGGTGGCCTCCTCGGTGAGGTGTTGGAGAGCTGCACCCAACAGTTCTCCGCTGTTCAGAAGCAAGTATATCATGAGCCGAAGCAGCCACAACAAGCTGTGGTAGATACCATCAGTTTCACTAGAGGCCTCTCTACGAGGTGCCTCTATGCATCGAAGTGGAACCTGTTCGTCGTTTGGTGTTTTTACCACCCGGGAAGACCCCTGAACTTGGAAGATGGGTTGGAGCGAAGGCTGTCTTCCTCCACCCTCAAAGTGTATGTTGCCGAAATAGCCGCTCATCACGATACATTTGACAAATCGTGCCTGGAGTTCGGACCGGGCCTTTCTCACGTTGTTCTGTGACCCCGTTCCGATGTGCCCAAGGTTCCTACTACTCCGTTTGTAGATCAGGTAGTGAACCTGCAAGCGCTGCCCTTGGAGGAGTCGGACCCAGCCCTGGCTTTTCTCTGTCACGTACATGCCCTGACGTTGTTATGTGGACAGAACGCAAAGCTTTAGGAACTCAGAGCAGCTCTTCGTCTGTTACGGAGGCCAGCAGAAGGGGAAAGCTGTCTCCAAGCAGAGGTTAGCCCACTGGCTAGTAGGGTTGGGTATCGAGTATTCGACTTGGAACCGGGACTAACTTTTCGTTTTTCCCGGAATCGTTCAAAAGTTACAATTTCGATTCCTGAGTTTTGATATTCACAGTCCGTCGACCGGAAGAAGAAACCGCTGAACAACACCAACGAAGAAGCGTCTACCGGAAGTGTTGGCATAACCGGGCGAGTCGAACATGAGTAGCTTACGTCGGCGGTCCAAAGTGTGGCTTCACTTTTCTAAAAATAATGAAATCTCGGCAAAATGCAACATTTGTGACAAAAGGAGTATTTGTGACAGAAGGAGTATTTCCTTTAGAAAGGAGTATTTCCTTCAGAAAGACCGTTGGTTAGCAAAGTTAGCTAAACTTTTTTGACCCTGCCTCTTAAAAGAATCGGAATCGAGAATCGTTCAGGAACCGGAATTCGAAACAAGGAATCGGAATCAGAATTGTTCAAATTCAAACGATACCCAACCCTACTGGCTAGTGTATGCTATTGTCCGGGATTATGAATCCCAGGACGCGCCTTGCCCAGCCAGGTTGACAGCTCTCTCCACTAGGAGTGTCGTCGCCTCCTGAGCGCTGCCACAAGGCGCCTCGCTGACAGACATCTGTAAAGCTGCGGGCTAGGTGACACTTAACACGTTTGCCAGGTTTTACAGCTTACGTGTTGAACCTGTTTCCTCCCGTGTACTTGCTACGGTCGGTGGTGCGAGGTTTGTGTCGGCTTGCTGCGCCACTCTCGCCTTATGAGCCGGATACGTGCTCTTTTTTGCTCCATTGGTTCCCCAACAAACGGCTAACCTCAAGTTCCTCCATCACCCCTCCCGCACTGGGCGAGGCGAATCCAGGTCTATTACCTCTCGTAGGAGTTGTTAATAGACTGGGTTGTTAGGAAAAGAGCAACATGCATGATCTGTTGAACTTCTCCTTTTGTGTTTTACATATAAGAACATGCGGGTATAGAAGTGATTAAATAATGACAGAATATTTATTTTTGAGAAACTATATTCCATTAATTTCCATTAATATTTTTTTTTCTTTTTTTGTATGAGGTCATAACTGTTTGAAGCAAACCTCGACACACCTACATTTTGCTTTGTATTTTATATGAGTCTAAATGTGAAAAAAAAAATGTCAAAAGAACATTAATTTAATCATTCTATGTGGAGTCTATCATTATATATTATATACATTGGAACCGAATACAAATGTCTACCCACAATTTTTAAAACAAAACAACTCAATACCCACAAATAAGAGAATGATCAATACTTCCGCCTGTATCCTCAATCTCAAGCTAAAATCTAAAGTTGATGAAAAATCGTTTTGATGATAGTTCAGCCGTCCTCAGCAGCGTGTGATACATCAACCACACTCTCACACAGTTGAAGAAATCATGCAACAGTTTTCTTGCCAAGTACTGTCCGAGCTTCATGCTCATTCATCATCACAAACACCAGAGACGGTGAAATCACACAGGATTTACACTGACCCATATTCTCTAAGACACACGTCCGCCATCATACACACAAACGTGTTTAAAGTTCAGCTTTAAAAACACATATCTGAATGCCTTAATTCTGCCCCATTCAACAAATAAACTGGGGCATCTAGACACTGGATTCACCAATTTATGGCATAACATCTTTGAAATACAGCAGTTTAGAGCAGCTCGACAGCACATTTTATTGTCGTCTTTACAAGGTTTCATGAAGATGGCTGCACTATTATTTAAACTAATTATTAGCACACTTATTTATCATTTAGCTCCCTTTTTAAAGTTCCATTTTAATTGGACTAAAACAGTACATCAAGCTAAGCATTACTCTGACTAGAATATTTGCACATTTGTCATTGTTTTTGCGAAAACAGCCCTGGATAATTTGATTAATTCAATTCAATTCACATTTATGATTACAGCTTCATTTCATCCAGAATTTACCCAAGAAAACAAAAAACATGTTCACAGTGTTATATTTTGGTTGCAATTAGGTAATGTTGCAGTTCAACATCTTAAAAATGTTTTAGAGACCACATCTAAAACGTTATAAACAATATAATGTTTTAGAAACTTTGTAAGAAAAAACACACCTTTCTGGAGTGCTATTAAATAGTCCAAAAAAGTGTAAATATCATGTGTGTTTATTACGAAAACAAAACCAGACCAAACGGCACCTTTTGTGAAATGTTAAAATACCGTAATCTGTACATTGAATAAACTGGTATAACAATATAAGCGTCCATTTAAACACATTTTATGTTTATTGTAATCATGTGCTGCCGTTACTTTAAAGTCAAAAATACATTATCACTGTCATCTCACATCAAGAAAACCGTGACTCAATCTATAATAGGATCTGAACCAAAAGTTGTGATATGTTGCACCCCTAGTTATCAATATAACTATTGTTCTTGGTGTGAACAGATCCTAAGCATCAGGTTAGGCTGAAAGAAAGCTTTGTGCTTTGTACGTCACAGATGATAAAAACGACACACTTTCAGAAGAATAAATCGAAATAACAGACACAATGTCACTGCAGGCTAAATTGTGTGTGCTGGACTCTCACCGGGTCGTCAAAGAGCTCCATGACGAATGTGGCTACGCTGCCGTTGATGCCAATGAAGAGGTTGATGCAGGTCAAAACCACATACGCTGTGCTGGGAACGCTGAACAGGAACAAGGCGGGATACATCATCGGAGTGATGGACCACCTGTGAGACAAAAACACATAATACAAACACTCACAAAACACTTTTAAATTCCAGGAGATGAAAAAACAAACATCCACCACACACACTCACCCGTAAAGAAACAGCAGCAGTATGAGCGCAGGCAGGTTGGGTGGAGAGACGTACGATTTTTGTTGGAAACACAGGAAGATGACGATGACGATGATACACGGGATGACATAATTACACTGAAACACAACAGAATCAAACGTAATACTTAAAAAACACCTAAGAACAATAACAACAAAAGACATACTATACATTAAATGTGTTAAGTAATACTAATTAAACTATTATCACAACACTATTTTGTTTGCTTAAAATGTATTTTAAAAAATTATTTAAATAAATATATGCACTGCACATTTCAGAGTAAGCACTACACCGTGTTCATTTACACACAAGTCAATCATGATTTGCAGTAAATGCTGCTTCACATGAACTCCAAATCTGCAAGTACTGTGAGTTCGTCACTTGTAATCGTGCATTTGAAAACACAACATGCGAAATATTATACAAGATTTCAATGAGATGAGTTCATAAACCTGCTGCCAACAAAGGAGACATGTTAAACTGTAGCATTAAAAAACAAAAACTAAAAAAAAACTAAAAGAAAAACTCAGAAAACTAAGAAATTAGGAGACAAATATAAGTATTGAATTTGAAATTTTACAAATTTACCATAAAATAAAACTATAATAATTATTTTCCTAAATATTTCTTTTTTTATTTCATAGTGAAATAGTCCATTAGTAATATTTATTTTGTTTGATATTTTATTTTATAATATTAATATGCATATTATTTTAAACCTTTTTATTTTTGTATCTTACTTTAAATTGCAATTAAAACATTTTTTCATTATATATTTTCCCCAAATCATGTAGTGCTAATAGTCCCTTTTGTGTGTATTATTTAAATATTACTATGTCATATATGATATTATGCATGCAAATAAACAGTGTTGTCCACAGGTGCAACTAGTCATTCATGGGTTTATAAAACACAAATTTTGGCAAACAAAATGATGGCAAATCATTATGTACTGTAGTATTTCTTTATGTAGCAGTTTTTTAAATGGTATAGAGTAAGACTTTTTTCTTTCTTTTTTTGCGCTGCATAGGTTGCAAACCCTTTTTATCTCCCTTGACACTAATTAATTTATTAGCAATTTATTAGTGAAGGTGAATTTATCTCTCTCCACTGAGAATGTAACATATGACATAGAACAATGGAGGCTGTGAACCGTATTCAGTGGTAAATTGATAGAGTTTTAATAGAGTTTTAATTAGCTATCTCAGCTCCTCTTTTTAGTTCTCGTGTACCCTTCCACTTTCCATCCATCATTCAGAGCAGAAGGAACATTACAGGCAGAGCAACGACAAAAAGCGAAGTGTTTCACACGTACCATGTCCCAGGTGAAGTTGGCCAGCCAGTAGATGGTAGGATTCACGCCGCTCACAAACTGCAGGTGTTTGGATTTACTGACGCGCTCCTGGATGAGGAAGAGGACGAAGCTGGCAGGGATGAAGGACATGGCGAAGATCACACAAATCGACACAACTACATCCGTAGAGGTCGTGGCCCTGCATGTAAGAAATGAAAACATGATGTGACTATGGTTAATTTACACATGCACGTGTACAGTATATATAAATAATGATATTTGCCTTTTTCAAAATCATCTGCAATCGGCCAATAGATGAAGTGTCATAAGTAGGACTTTTATTTTGACAGATTCGGTGTTTGTTTAACAGTTCTGTCTACTGTAATAACAGAAAGGTAAACTCTATAATACTTTTTACATTGGCACTCATTTCAAGATTTTTTTTCATTTCCTTGATACACTTTCAAATAATTTATTTCCAATTATTTTAGTAAATAAATATAATGCAGAAACAGTTCAATTAAACAGTGTGATATCATACACTATCGGTCAAAAAGTTTAAGATTGGTAAGATTTTTTATGTTTTTAAAAGAAGTCTCTTCTGCTCACCAAGGCTGCAATTTTTTGATAAAAAATACACAAAAAACACTGTAATATTGTGAAACATTCTGACCATTTAAAATGACTTTTTTATGTTAATATATATTAAAATGTAATTTATTCCTCTGAAAAAAGCTGAATTTTCAGCATCATTACTCCAGTCTTCAGTGTCACATGATCCTTCACAAATCACTCTAATATGATGATTTTATGCTCCAAAAACATGTATGATTATTATCCGTGTTGAAAACAGTTTTTTACATTTTTATTTCAGGATTCTTTGATGAATAGAAAGTTCAAAAGAACAGCTTTTATCTGAAATGGAAAGCTTTTGTTACATTAAACACTACCCTTTAAAAAGTTTGGGGTCAGTAAGAATTTGTATTTTATTTTTTGGGAAATAAATAAAAAATCAATACTTCTATTCTATTCAGGATGAGTTACATTGATCAAAAGTTACAGTAAAGACAGAGGATGAGTAACATTTTAATGTTAGAAAATATTCTAATTAAATAAATGCTGTTCTTTGAACTTTCTATTCATCAAAGAATCCTGGAATAAAAATGTAAAAAACTGTTTTCAACATGGATAATAATCATACATGTTTTTGGAGCATAAAATCATCATATTAGAGTGATTTGTGAAAGATCATGTGACACTGAAGACTGGAGTAATGATGCTGAAAATTCAGCTTTTTTTCAGAGGAATAAATTCATATTTTAATTTTAATATATATTAACATAAAAAAGTCATTTTAAATTGTCATAATATTTCACAATATTACTGTGTTTTTTGTGTATTTTTTATTAAAAAAATTGCAGCCTTGGTGAGCAGAAGAGACTTCTTTTAAAAACATAAAAATCTTACCGATCTTAAACTTTTGACCGGTAGTGTATATACTGTAACAGCTTTACAGACCAACACAATATTCAGAGAAACATGTTTTAAAACAGATGCTGGTCTTGTAACATTGGATTAATAAATAGTTATGTGGTTTTAAATCAAGATGCCATGTGGGTTTCTGAGAAAGTTCGCTCTCTTGGTCTTTTTCGAAACTTGGTCTTGTCAAAATTTCCTTGGGAATAAAACTTTAACAAACTCTAACTTCACAACATCCACCTCACGCAGGGCATTCTGGCACATCGTTTCATGTCTCCTCATTTTTTTGACACCCTGCTGTTTATGCTTAATAGATTCAATCTCTTACTCTTCTTTACTGACGTTCAGGCTGAGACCTGATGCTGAACACACAATCGTTCACACGGTGAAGGTGATTGATTTTCAGAACTGCATTATTCATGATTAGAGGGAACTGACGACCTCATTACAGACAAGAAGATGGTCATTTAACTTGCGTGCATGCGTGCGCGCACACACACGCATTGTGTGTCAGTGATCAGTATGATGCTTAAATGCTCTTACTGTGGTCCATTTTTGACACCGTGTTTCAAACCAAAATATTTTGCGATCATCATGCCTTCACAAGCTGAGTTTAATTATGCATGAACACACACACACACACAAAAAAAAAAAAACTACATGAACACACAAACACAGGTGCGCTCACACACAAACACGTTCAAACAGGGAATGCATCCCAGTTTTGCATTTATTTCAAATTGAAATCTTCTGTAACGTCTTTACTGTCATTTCTAATTAACGCATTCTTGCTGAATAAAAAAGCTCATTTCTTCAAAAGGGTTCAAAAGGGGTCAAAAGGGTTGTCATGAACAAATTGCATAATTTTAAAACATTACTAACAATGTAACTGTACCTCAGGTAAAAATATTTCATAATAAAAATAATAACAGTAATGTGATTTATAAAAAAATATATATATATAAATATATATATATATATATATATATATATATATATATATATATATATATATATATATATATATATATATATATATATGGGATAGGTTTAGGGGTAGGTTCAGGGTTAGTACTAGTTATTACCCAGTAATTTGTTACCAAAATAAGTACATAGTATTTACATGGGTAACTGGACTGTAAAAGGAAGCGTTACCACCATTACACCAACAGGGACAGTTATGACATTGCAATATAAATACATAGACATTAATATTTGATCCCAGCTTAGCAAAACTGTCCCTACAAAGTTGGAAGCATTGTCCAAAAATGTTTTGGCATGCTGAAGCATTAAGATTTCCCTTCAATGGAAGCAGGGGTCGAGAACAACCCATGAAAAAACAGCCCCAGCATTCAATTATTCGTCCACAAAACTTTACAGTAGGCAGATTCAGGCTGGTAATGTTCTCCTGGCATCTGCAAAAACCCTAACCTGGCCCTAGCCAGATGAATATCGCTCTTAATTTGGGTGGGGTTTGTCCCATCCCCAATGTCCCTTCTCTTTCTTTTACTGCCCTGACGAGAACATCGTTCTCCTCGACTGTAAACCGATGCTAAAGCGCGCCTGGTAAATGCGCCGTTAAAATAGAATTGCGCCATGGAACAAGCGAATCTCGTTCATCATGCTCTTAAAGGGAATGTGATATGACGCTCTTATTGGTTTATTTCCGTTACGCCCAAACCACACCTATGAATAATGAAGCTACCCAGACCAACCCCTTTTAGATTTGCGCCAGGCGCAAGAGGCATTTATCCTGCCTGGAAAAAAGCAACAGCGCCGGGATCCGCCCACAAAGTTACTTGCGCTTTGACACTTGCGTTTCAGATCGTTAAAATAGGGCCCTACATCTGAAATTATACATCCAAATAAATGTAAAATTATTAGGTCTTACAAGTTGTGGCCCAACAACTGCTGCCTGTGGTTTTAAAGTTGGAACTGCTTCATGTTTTAGCAACAGATTTTCGTTGAATCTGGCATTGAATTGGTGGAGATTCTGGAAGCTATCTTCTGTAAAATGCACAGCACAGAGAGCAAAATTACAATTGTAATTGTCAGGAACATAATCGGTAACACTTTACAATAAGGTTCATTTATTAAACATTAGTTCATGCATTAAAGGAGCATAACGCAAGTCTCAGAGTTTTTGCAGAACTACGCCCCCTCTGGCGATAAACGAAACTGCGTGCGCGCTCATGGAATACACGCATACACGCACGTTTGCACGAGCTGTTCATAACCAAAGGAATGGAGCATCAGCCGCACACTGTGCGGCACACATCTTTTGTTACAGTCATAATGAGGTAATACAGTTATAAATCTGCAAGCCATTTAAAATATATGAAAGGAAAGGCATTTGAGTAAATTACACACTTATGTAGGCCTATGTGTGTGTGAGGGGAAAACAGGGGTAACGTTAGTAGAAAACTTAGGCTTTTGTTTCCATCGATCTCCATGTTGAACTGTTTTATGTGCTTACTGTATCCACTTATGATTGTGTTATTATGGAAACACGTTCATGAACACGTTTGAGCCCTAGAGCAGACCGCCCGAGATCTCTCCGTTTGTTGAAAGCCTTCCCGATGTTGACTCTAGTCTTATTCCGGCACTGGACAGACAGAAGTTTTATTTTCTTTGTCTTACGTGGAGTTTGCGTTGGGGTTTGGAATGAACTACAAGCCGGTCTCTTTGGGGCTGTTTTTACACCTGGCCACAATGCGTTTTCTCAGATCTATCTGATTTATCAAAACGATTCCATTACACCTGGTCACATAAATGTGTTTTTGCAAAACGGATATTAATCTGATATTCAATTCCCGCGTTATATAGATTTCATGAAGTGCACGTCACCGAAAGCAACAGATGAGCTGCATTTATTGATCATCGGCTTCGGCTATTTCAAAATCAGCAAAGACAGCAATAAGAGAGAGCGGCAAAAGCTCTGGTATGAGATCATTTCATTTCTTAAGGCTACTTTTAATGAAGATAGTGGAGGTAGAAGGTAACTTAGTGATAATCGTATGCGTCTTACTTTCACTTTCATTTGCGATAGATTGCGGCGCGCTGGTTTGATGAATACACTCGCCTGCTCAGGTGATGCACGTCGTCATATATGACTAAAACAACATGGAAAAAGCCTGTTTTCAACAACCAGATGCATTTACACTTGTCCAGTTTCGTCTGGAATACGGCCCAGACCACATCCTCAAGTGGTTTGAGCTATCGGATTCAAATCCGTCTGGTATTCAACCTGGTCTTTTCACGATCGAATAAGTTATCCGATCACAGAAAACACATGAAGTGACCAGATGTAGGCTAAACAGCCCCTTTGAATCCATCTTCTACTTTTGGGAAAGTTGACTAAAGTTGCGTCGCTCGAGTTGTCTTCTCTGATACGAAGAACGCGGCGAATACACTAACCTGCAAAGCATAGGCACATAGCCAGGCGAGCGTGCACGCGCATGACGTCACGCCCAGGCTCAGATTCGAGCCCGAATCCCTCTTATATATTTCACTGTACAGGATTATAGAGGCGATCGCAGTGATCAGAGAAGGGCTCATTCAGCCCATCAGGCGATTGTTTCAGCATGTATGGGTTAGAAAACGGCTATTTTTAACATAAAATGTTGCGCAATGCACCTTTAACTAACATGAACTAACCATTTGTTACTGTATTTGTTATTCTTTGTTAACGCTAATTAATACAAATCTAGCTGTTCATTGTTGTTCGTGTTAGTTCACAGTGCATTAACTAATGTTAACAAGATTTTAATAAAGTATTAGTAAATGTTAAAATTAACATTACCAAAGATTAACAAATGCTGAAGAAGTATTGTTCATTCTTTGTTAATGTTAACTAATGTAGTAACTAATGAACCTTATTGTAAAGTGTTACCACATAATCAAACATACATTTTAGCCATTGTCGACAACATACAGTGTCCGTGGGAAGCCCGAAAACAGAAGACCTGACAGTCGGGAGAAAATAACACCCTTTCAACAGCATGGCTACAGCTCTCCACTCTTTGACAAAGCCGCAGAAATATGGCCATGCCCCCTTTTTTGCATATTCCAGAGGGAGGGCTGATGTAAATTTATGGGTTAGTTAAGTATAAAACCCTGGAAATCTCGTTGTAGTCCCATTCAAGACGTTTTTGTAGGCATTAAACTTGATTTTTAAACTTTTTAAACTTGAAACTGATTTTTAAAAGACGATATCTTTGCTTACGTTGAACTTTCAGCGCAGCAAATATGCAGATGCTGTTCATGCACCAACAGTAACATGACACACTATTTAATATATAAAAAAATTGAATCACAATCAACCACCCCTTTAATGCAAGTGGACGTTTGGAACTCTTCAGCTATTGAATTAGCAGAGAGTTGGCTACTTTTACACACCATGCCCCTTCACTTCCAGTTGTTGCTGTTCCAGAAGACCCAACTTTCAAATAATACTACTTACAATTGACAGTTAATTATCTAGCAGGGATGAAATTTCACGAACTGACTTGTTGCAAAGGTGGCATCTTATCACAGTCCCGTGCAGTAATTCACTAAGCTCTCTAGAACAGTTTTTTTTTTTTGTAGAATGTATGGTCAAGAAATCAAGAATGCAGACATGTCACAAGCAGACAGTAAAAACATAATGACACCAAACCAACTAACTAAAACACAAAAGAAAAATACCTCAAACATTGGACAGGCGTAACAGCCAGACAGAGTAAACTGGAATGCTATTTGGCCCTAAACAGAACATATGAATTGGCAGGATACCTGAGTACAGTGAGCGACCCAAAATTGAGGAAAGTGGAAAGAGGAAAGTCATTTACAGACTCAGTGAACACAGTCTGAGCATCGAGACAGGCGGACACAGGCAGACCTGGCTGCCGAAGGAAGAGCCGACTGTGCCCTCACTGCACAGAGAACCAAGTGGAGATAGAGAACCAAGTCACTTTTTGACATCCTGCCAGATTTAACGTTTTATTGCAATGTTTATTTATTTATATCTTTATAACTATTTACTTATTTGTATTCTATAGTGTTATGAATGCTTTGGAAATGTAAAGATTTCTTTAACCATGCCAATAAAGCTATTTGAATCTTGAATGCTTGATTTTATACACCTGTGGCAATAGGTCTGATTGAAAATCTGAATTAAATAATGTCCCATTTTTTGTCCATATAGTGTACATGTGTATTATTATTTAAATGCTTTTATTGTGTGTTGTAGACATTGTGTATGTGTGTGTTGTGTGATACGTACATTGATGCAGACGAGAGCTGTTCTTTAGTGAGATTAAGCGGGTGGTTGAATGTTGTGATGCCGTATTCATTTGCTCTGCGTCTCGCTGGCAGGTTTCCTCTCAGAATGCCATTAGTGGCCACATTCAGGAACGATACGAGTGAATGCCAACCCTGATTATAGAACCACACCTACACACACACAAACAAACACACACTTGTTCAAATACACGTCCATCATGTTCCTACTAAACTAATAATCATTTTTGTTAATTAAAATAAACATAAATATTAGATTAAAATAACTGTAGTACTAACATTACTAAAACTAAAATAAAACAGAATCTATAAAAATGTACGTTCAATCGAATTTACAACTTAAATTAAATCCAAACTAAAATTAAAATAAAACCTCATTCAAAAATTCTATATATATTTAGAAAATATATTTATTCTGGTAAAAAGTGGTCAGCAAAGAAATCTGTAGTAGAGGCAAAGGCTGCCCTTCAAATTGGGGATATCATGGGACAAGTACAGCAGGGAGAGGGGGTTTTGGGCCCAGTTTAGCTCATCCTGAAATGGCACAAGGCAGGCCCAGCTTAAATGAGAAAGCTGGTAGTCAACGAAGTGTGAAAGCAGGAGGAGAGGATGAGGTGTATAAAGGCCATTTCCCAGGCCAAGCAGTGGATGAGATTGGAGAGTGTGGAACAACACAAGATGGGCTGGCAAGACCATTGGTCAATGGAAGAGAGTAGGAACAGTTTCCTTATCAGGTCAACATATGATGTTTTCCCATCATTGGAGAACCTAAACCTCTGGGTAGGAAAGGATCCCTCTAGTCCTTTGTGTTCATCACCTACCACATTAAGGCACATTCTAACAGGATGTAAGGTGGCTCTTAGCCAAGTTCGTTTTACTTGGCGCCATGACCAAGTACTGCGATATTTGTCTTTACCAATGGAAGGCAAGTGTAGTAAAACATCACACACAGAAGCTGTTAGGGACTGGAAGATGCTGGCTGATCTTGATCAGCGGCTTATTTTCCACCTGAGATTGCCACCACTAACCTACGGCCAGGTATTACTGAGTCACTGTCGAGCCCTCGTGAGGTGTCGTGGGCTGAGTCGACGAAACACTAAAGGATGGAAGGTGCCCACTTGATTTGAATAACTTAAATAACTTAAAATAGTTAAAAATACATAATGTCTAATGTTACGAAGTGGACTCTTTATAAAGTATTTTCTTATTAAACGGTCTGTACACTTACAAAGTTTCTCAATGCTTCGTTTTGCATGTAGGGACCCTCATTATGTTACTATGTTAGTGTGGGGCTATTTTGAGCCTGGTTAGTGGTTTAGACTAGCGATTTCTATTTACTTATTAAATGCCCCCATATATTAGCGTTATACACTAAACTTTTTTTTTTAAAAGTTTTTAGAGATTAAACTCTTTACATTTGATTATCATGAAAACAAATCTCAGAGAAAGGTTAACTAGGTATTAAGTTTTATTAGACCAAAGGTTAATTTTGAATAAATGTCTCTGACATGATAAATTGATTTAAAAGGAATAAAATTAGAGGCAAAATAAATTATTGTTAAAAGTAAATCAGTGATGAGACATCAAGATCTTTTGAAATCACAATTTAGTTTGTTTTATTGTTATTATCTCATTGATCACTGGTCTATCACTGGCCTGCAGAGAAAACAATCACAATTTTGTCAATCTGAGACCTTTACACTGTAGATGTTCTTATGTTTTTAAGTCCACATTATGCCGTTACAAAGTGATTTTATTTTTAGGGTCTATTAGAATAGGGTTTCATGCTTGAATGTTCAAAAAGCACCTTTGTTTAATATTTTACACAGTTGCAGCATCTCTCTTTCCTGTCTGTCAGTAACGCTCTGTTTAACTAGAATCCCTTACCATAACTGCGAGTTCTCTTACGAGAGGTTCTACGGGACGGGAAAGATTAATCTTTGCTGAGAAGTTGAAGCCAAAAAATTATTCCATAATTTGTATCCATTGTCAACGCTGTTCCTCTGTGGCAGACCATAAGTGGGCTAGCTAGCAGCTAATTGGTTCGTTCAGAGAGAACTGCTCGAGCCTATGGGAGAGCGGCACTGAGCCCGCGGCCAATGAGTGGCAGGCGCGCGCTCATCGCGTCAGAGCCCGCCAAAAGGGGCGTGGCTAGAGAGTATAAAGGGAGCTCTCCCTAGGCTGGTCGTTGATTCTTTCTTCCTTCAGCGAGCTACACGCATCCGCTGTTCTTGAGAAGAAGCCGTCGCCGTCGAGAAGGCACCTTCTAGCGAGCTCCGAAGACTGAGGAAGCCAGCCGTCTTGCCACCTTCAGCCGCCCTGCAAGCTAGCGCCATCCGACGACGTATCCTTTTCCATTCACTAAAGAGCTCAAACGTCTTTTTCAAGATGCTTAAAATTTCCTGTGGCTCCTGCCACTCTCCTCTCGAGGACGGAGATCGCCATCCCATCTGCGCTCTCTGCCTCCGAACTGGAGCACGCAGAAGTCCGCTCCCGCGCCGCCTCTCACTTCGCCGCGGAAGAAGAAACGCCACTCTTAGAGGCTGCCGGAGCCCCCTGCGGAGCGTGTATGCGGATGCGTGTAGCTGATGCGGATGCGTGTAGCTCGCTGAAGGAAGAAAGAATCAACGACCAGCCTAGGGAGAGCTCCCTTTATACTCTCTAGCCACGCCCCTTTTGGCGGGCTCTGACGCAATGAGCGCGCGCCTGCCACTCATTGACTGCGCGCCGGAATCAAGGAGAAATTAATGCGCCTCCTCACACAGGCCGCCGAGAAAGGCTACACAGCCATGCCGCCCGTCGAGGACCTGGTTGCTGCTCACCTCTGCCCGCCCTCTGCTATATGGCGTTCTTCTCCCACGCTTCCTTCGAAAGCCTATGCCGCCGCCGCCCCCCCAGAAAAAGATGGCTCTCTCCCGCCACGGCTGGACCGCCATCAAAACTTCGCCGTCAAAACTTCGCCCTCTGCTAGTCCCCGTTGTTTCGCCGACCACAGTATTGTTCACCGCCAAAAACAAGCCGGTCTTCCTGCCCGCTTGCGAGCGACAAAAAGCCAGTTTCACGGCTACCAGAGAGATCTCAAAAAGAGCAAAAATGCCTCTTGTGTAAAAAATGTGCCCACAAGCATGTGTTCACTCATACACACAAGCACCATATGTCCTGTGTCTCTCACAGAGCCCATCCCCACAGAGCGGCCACAGTCCGCTCTAGTATCTGAGAACATAATCACGCCTATGAGCCCATGCGCGTGTCCCCTCTCAGCTCGCTCTGTCTCACGGCCCATAAACTCCTCTCTGAGTGTAAGTCCCGTTGCCACACACAGTCTAAGCGTGCCCACACCCTGTGCCCAGCCCGCTATGTGCAGCAATCAGGGTGATATAGCCATTCAGCCGCTAGCTGCGTGCTTCAAAGCGTGGGAAGCTATTCTGGGCATTTCCCCGTGGGTGTTAAGCATTATAAAGACCGGCTATCTGCTACAGTTTCGACGCCGCCCGCCTCGCTTCCGCGCTTGGCTCGAATCCACTGCCAGCCCGGCGGCTATCAGCAAGCTCCGCTCAGAAATAACGAAGCTGTTGCAAAAGGGCGCAATAGAGAGAGTTCCGCCCATCTTTGACTGAG
This sequence comes from Hybognathus amarus, assembly GCA_030378365.1. Classification (NCBI taxonomy): domain Eukaryota; kingdom Metazoa; phylum Chordata; class Actinopteri; order Cypriniformes; family Leuciscidae; genus Hybognathus; species Hybognathus amarus. The sequence goes on along the minus strand of JAQIUQ010003230.1, from coordinate 33,796 downwards.
TCTGGGTTTTACGGCCATTATTTTCTTGTGCCCAAGAAAGACGGCGGCCTCAGGCCGATCTTAGATCTCAGGCTTTTGAACAAAGCACTCATGAGGAGACCGTTCAGAATGCTTACAGTCACGAAACTCCTCACGCACGTGCGCCAGGGGGACTGGTTCATCTCTCTAGACCTGAAAGACGCCTATTTTCAGATCCAGATAAATCCCCGTCACAGGCCATTCTTATGTTTCGCCTTTGAGGGTCAAGTTTATCAGTACGCTGTTCTCCCGTTCAGCCTATCCCTGACCTTCACAAAGTGCATGGATATGGCGCTCGCCCCCTGCGGAGTCAGGGGCTGCGTATATTCAACTATCTAGACGACTGGCTGATTCTAGCACAATCACAGACGGAGCTTCTGACGCATCACACAGTTCTCCTTGACCATCTGAAAGCGCTGGGTCTCTCTGTCAACTGGACAAAGAGCTCTCTTCAACCCAGTGAAACTATTTCCTTCCTGGGGATAGATTTGAACTCGGTCACTATGACGGCTCGCTTGTCTACACAGCACGCGCGGTGTTCAGCTGACTAGCCGCTTCTCTAAATGGTGTTCTCTAAATGGTGCACCGACAAAAACTTGGACCCACGGTCGTGTGAGGTATCGTCCTTGCTCGTTTTCCTTCAGGAGATGCTGGATAAGGACAGGTCCAACAATGTTCAACAGTTCTCGAAGCTATGAAAGCCCCCCGTTCGAACCGCTCGAGTCCGTGGACCTTAAATATCTCTAGCTAAAAACTGTTTTTCTGATTGATCTGTCCTCAGTTAAACGTGTGGGGGACCTTCACACGCTCTCGTCTAGCGCTGCGTGTCTTGAGTTTGGACCTAATGACTCTATTGTCATTCTCAATCCTAAGCATGGCTATGTCCCAAAAGCGATCAGTACCCCATTCTCCTTTGTCTAGGTTGGGCTCTGAGATTGTACACCACATGTGCTGCCACGTTCAGATGCTCTAAACAGCTGTTTGTGTCGTTCGGGGGGCGTACCAAATGTCTGGTCGCCTCCAAACAGACACTGTCTAGATGGATAGTGGACGCTCATTGCCTCCGCTTACGCATCTAAAAGCCTGCCTTGCCCTCTGGGCATCAGGGTTCACTACACTAGAGGCATTGCCTCATTGTGGGCATGGTCCTGCGGAATTTCCATTCACGTCATTTGCGTGGCCGCCGCAATGGGCCTCCCCGTCCACCTTTGTCAGATTTTACAACCTGGAAGTTCCTGCCTTGCAGGCTAAATTACTAGCTGTCTAGTATGCCTCAGCTCTCCTATGAGCTGCACTATTGGGAGTTGTCTCACACAACCGGTACGCCCCTTGTGCTTCCCTTATGTGCTTATGTAATAAGCACATAAGGGAATGTGCCACTCTGCTGGCCACCACATTACATTCATTCCACTCATAAGGATCCCCTGATTCCCCCTGGGATTCATTAGTGGATACATAGCGTGCACGGCGTTGACCAGGTGTTCCCATAGCCTAAGCTAGCTTACACAGTACGAGAGAACCTCTCCTAAGAGAACAAATCGGTTACCTAACGTAACCTCAGTTCTCCTCAGATGAGGGAACGAGTATAGCGCTTCCCGGCCGTGCTGGCGCTAGTAGCGTTTCACTTCACTCTGAAAGAAATCAACGACCAGCCTAGGGAGAGCTCCCTTTATACTCTCTAGCCACGCCCCTTTTGGCGGGCTCTGACGCCTGCTGCTCATTGGCCGCGGGCTCAGCACCGCTCTCCCATAGGCTCAAGCATTTCTCTCTGAACAAATAAATGAGCTGCTAGCTAGCCCACTCATGGTCTGCCACAGAGGAACTGCGTTAACAATGGATACAAATTATGGAATAATTTTTTGGCTTCAACTCCTCAGCAAAGATGAATCTTTCCCGTAACGTAAGCTGAGCTTACGCAATACTCCCTCATCTAGAGAGAACCGAGGTTACGCTAGGTTATTCGTTTCAACACACTACAAATACAACTCTACCATGCCATGTCTTGAACAGGAAATATTTAAATGAGGAATATTGTGCCTGAACCTGAACCATGTGTTAGCCTGGTCCTACCAGAACTCTCCTACATATTTAATTTGTACAGCGAGTCTGGCCACTCTCCATTGATAAGCATGAACTTTTTTTTAATCTGTTGAAGTTTTTTGCCCAGAGCCACTCTGGATCTGCCATAACCAATCATTAACGTTTGGTTGTTACGTATTTCTACAACTCAAACTAGCGCACAACCTCAATGTCATCGTTCTCAGCCACTCCCACTGTTCGCTGATTGGACCGGTAAAAAATTGATCTGAGAAAACCCAAGAATATACAGCAAAACCAGACGTAGTACTGAAGGAAAATTACAATTGAGCGGAAGTACGTAGGAGGGCGAAGCAAGCTAATGATGTGTATGTTCTTGGAAGAAAACTCAAGACTACAATCGAGGCATTTTAGGGAGTTCAACTTTAAAAATCTCCCTTTCAAAAGTGTAAAATCTGGTTCAAATGGTGTACTTCAGATGGCCACTTCCCGCTGCTTACCTTCACATTGTCTCTGGTGCCCATCTCCAGTAGAACCAACCGAATGGCCTGGAAAATGTATTCAGTCTCGTTATTCTGCACACACAAACAGAGAGATAGATAGAGAAACTCCATTATTGTATAAAGAAAAGAAAAAAACTTGTTGTTCAAATGTTTGGCGTCAGTAATCTTTTTTAATGAAATATATAATATATATATATATATATATATATATATATATATATATATATATATATATATATATATATATATATATATATATATATATATATATATACAGCTATGGAAAAAATTAAGAGACCACTGCCAAATCAGCAGTTGCTCTGGATTTATTATTTATATTGTAAATAATAAATCCAGAGCAACTGCTGATTTGGCAGTGGTCTCTTATTTTTTTCCATAGCTTGTATATATATATATATATATATATATATATATATATATATATTTTTATTAAACATTTTAGTTATTTCAAACAAAACATATTAAAACAAAAACACAGCACAGAAAACAATATAAATAATATCTATGGGCATGTGGACAATTTCCATTTTACATACAGCGTCTCGTCATATGGTTGTCCATACTTTATATTCAGTTTGTGTTTACAACCTTTTAATCTTAAGACACTTTAAATATTCTCCCATTTTTTAAATAGATATAATTTACCACTGAGACAATACCTCAACATTTCTAGAGTTACAACTTCAGATTTCAGAGACTTCCACATCTGAGTAGAGGGGGCATCGTTACCAACCCATTGGTCATTATAGCCTTCGGGCCAGCATCAGGAGAAACCGAGCAGTCTCTTTGTGAGCTCTCAAAGGGTCAGGTATAAGCCCCAGTAGGCACATGAGTGGGCTGAGAGGGGCTGTGTATCCTATCACCAAACTGATTTCACTGCATACTGCCTGACAAAATACCTTGATGTTCTTGCACTCCCAAAGACAGTGATATCTAGTGCCTTTAGCTAAGTTATAGCTAAAACCAGCAGCCATATCACCCTGTAGCCCAAGACTGGTTGCCCACTGAAGCTAAGCAGGGCTTAGCCTGGTTAGTACCTGGATGGGAGTCCTTCTGAGAAAACCAGGTTGCTGATGGAAGAAGTGTTAGTGAGGCCTAACCTCTGACCACTGTGTGACCTAATGCCCCAGTGTAGTAATGGGGACACTATACTGTCAAAGAGCACCGTCCTTCGGCTGAGGCATTAAACCGAGGTCCTGACTCTCTGTGGTCACAAAAAATCCCAGGATGTCTTTCGAAAGAGTAGGGTGTAACCCCTGCATCCTGGCCAAATTTGCCCAGTGGCATCTGTACATCATCGCCTCCTAATAATCCCCATATACTTATATATATTTAACTTCAGCATACAAGTTAACTAACCCAATTTTAATGTTACTCCCTCCAAACCATTACACCAACAAAAGGCCATAACAACAGGAAAACACTTTCTCACTGTAAGAAATTCTTACTCTGATTGACTGGACTTTACACAAATACAGCCATGTGTTTATCAGTCTGCCTAAAAGCAGTCATATTTATGAGGTATACAAATCAGGTAAATTCCACTTCAGACAAAACAATAGAGACTGACAGATATCAGACACAAATGATAATGTCTGCTGTCCCCAGGAGACACTGTAAATACACGATGAACACTAATAACTCAAAGTGAAGGTGCCAAAAACTCTCCAGTGCCTGTTAGGAAGTCCTAACGTCCTGCTATTAGCATTACATCCGTCCATCACAGAGCTAAGCAGCATTAAAATCCCATTAGACGACACAGACACTGGCACTATGCCGGAGAGACTTACTCGAGCTCTTAAGTACAAACTCTTGTACATGTACTCTGCTCATCCTCAAGAATTCAACAGCATTACATTTTGTGTAATAATTAGGGTTGCAAGTCCTAATGCTAAATATAAATAATAATAAAACACAACTGCACATAAAATGATGCATTGTTAGAAGAGCAAAAAACAAACAAACTCCAGCTTGAGAAAGCATTCATTTTATAGTGTTCATTATCAATATCAAAGACCATGATTTCAACTTTTTTTTTTTAAATCCATAAACATACTGAAAGCACATGTCAAGTACTTGATTATAATTTTAACTATAGTGCAATATTTGATATTACATTAAAAGTTAATATATTTTTTTTTAACTCTTTATTTATTCGAATAACCACAAACATAACAAACATGACATTACAAAACAGAACAGCAGGGTGTAATGTTGCAAAGAATCCCTTTCACAATTGAGTCTTATAGAATATCCATTTCTTCCATCTCTTTTCAAAAAGAGCTGATTTCAGCCTAACAAAGTGAGTGATTTTTTCCATTGTAAAGATTTCTTCCATTATCTCCTTCCATTGTGAAACTGTTAAAGTGCGACTCTTCAGCCAGTTCCTTGTAATAGTTTTTTTGGTGGCCATCAACATAACTTTGTATAGATACAAATCCTCTGATTGTATGACAGAATGGGAAATTAAACCAAGATACATAGTTTGGAAATCAGTTGGAAACTCATAGCCCAAGACAACTCTTATTTCAGTCGCTATGTTTTCCCAAAAGGGACTAACTTTGGGACAAGTCCAAAATACATGAGAGTGATTGGCATTCTGTACTGCCACAGAGTCTCCAGCAGTACTGGAAGGACTTGAGTTGCTTACTTTTGATATGAGGTGTAATGAAATATCTAACTATGTTTTTCCAGCCAAATTCTCTCCACTGTCTTGAGCTGGTGGAAGTATGTTGAAATAGACAAACAGAATGCCAATCATCCTCTGACACCTTGATCTGTAGTTCAGATTCCCACTTTTGTTTTATATAAAGGGAATTAATACCATTACAGTTTTGTAGGCATTTGTACAGTCTAGAAAAATTTTTGAGGGTAATTTTTTATATGCATCCGACACCAATTCTATCAGCTCACAGCCCTCCTGTGATAGGTGAGGCTTTATCTCAAAATCATAAAAGTGCCGCAATTGGATAAACCTAAACAGGTCTGAATTGTTCAAGTCAAATTCCCTCTTTACTTCTTCAAATGATTTAAACACCAAACCCTCAGTCAGCGTACACACAGCTGTAATTCCCTTTCCAATCCACTTTCTAAATGTGCTATCTAAATGACCACTCCTAAAATCAGGAGAAAAAGAAGGCCAAATCAAGAACTTACAATCACCTTCGAATTTGTATTTTTTCACAGTGTCCCACCAGAGCTTAATGGTTGTTTCGACTATGGGGTTCACCTCTTTCAGCTGTATATTAGTTTTCTCACCCAGTCTTGATTGAGGTAGAGACGTTGGGATATAGTTAATTTCAATTTGTTTCCATTTGGAATAATAATTAGGTGAACACCAATAGATAATATTCCTCAATTGGGCAGCTGTAAATAATCTTTGAAATTTGGAAGGGAGAACCCCCCTTTCAATTTCTCCAACTGGAGCGTTTTAAGTCTAATTCTCAATTTTGCCCCCTTCCATATAAATCTACTTACTTGCTTATCCCATTTAGCAAACTGAGAGTCAGGTATTACAACTGGTAGAGAAATAAATAAGTACAACAATCGGGGTAACATATTCATCTTAATCACAAAAGTTAATATATTTTAAATGTACAACATTCTCACTTTCATTAAAAATGTGTGATTGGGGTTAGGGTTTCAATAAAAATGACATTAAAGTATATTTCAGTTTACCATAGAACACACTTAAATTCAGCTAGTGCAGTGGGTCAAAAAACACAAGTTCAGCTAATTGCAATAAACAAATTTAAACTAGTACTTTTTAAAAATGTAATCTCTGAAAAGTGTATGGAAACATTGCATTCTGTTCACACTTAAAGCTGCAGTCCGTAGTTTATACTCTTTGTCGCCATCTCTGTTCTAGATCTGCAATTGCAGTTATTCGCAGAATTATCAACTTTATTTGGGTTGTGCCTCGGCACGGAACAGTGCGGATGAATCCAATGTTTTGAGGATAATGTGCGGCTGTCAGTCACTGCGCCGATGTGGATACTGTCATTAGGAATCACAGATTCTATTTTTGGAAGTATGACCAACATTAGTGGTGCACGATATATCGGCCGCCGATATAACATCGGCCGATTTGGTAAATTTTTTATACATCGGTATCGTTCCGATGTCAAAAAAGGGCCGATGTGAACAGGCCGATGATCATTCCTGTGTATTTGACGTGCGTGTAGATTTGAGTGTGGGGGCTGGGATGTTTGTTTTTACACAAGCGTGCGCAAGTCCGCTTAAAACGTCAAGCGCCTGAAGACTGGAACTGGCGCACTGTTTTCTGTCAGCCTTATAATGCGTATTTTTGTCCCGCCAAAGCCATATTTGACCGGTAAGTGATGTAGATGAGTGATTGCTTCGCTTGTTTAACTGAGGGAACGAAGAGAGTGAAAGCACTGGTTCGCGCGCGTCATCTTCAAACTGTCTCTCTCTCCTCACTCGCGCATGTTTATGAATTGAGTTGACTGAATATATTTGAGAAATACACGATGGTAAAAGGGTTTTTTTTCTGAACTACTGGTTGTGAATTGTGCTAAAATAGCGTTGCCTAATCCTCTCTGAAAAGCTTTCCACACATCAGATGACATAAACCACACTTTCAATAAACCAAAATAAAATCTACCTGGTGATGAAATGTTTTCTGTGATAAATCTCGTGCGATGTCCTAAACTGCCTGGATAATCGCACAACGTGTGCCGTGCTCGTTAACTGACACATCCGATTCGCGAACTAATGACTCATTTGAACCGATTCAATTTAATGAATGGTTAAAACAACTGATCTGTCCTTCACTGAACTCAAGAGACATAAATCGGAAACACTTTACAATAAGGTTCCATTTATTAAAGTGTACATTTATTTAACATTCTATTAATATTAGTTTAATTTAATATTATAATATATTAAATATATATTTAATATTATATTTACTCCATGACAAAACCACCCCAGCCCAGTCATTCTAGAATGATTCATTCTTTCCAAACAGAGATATTCAAGTAATCTGGTGAAATTGTTTTTATCACAAATCACAATATATATCACAGAAAAATAAATTATCACAAAATGTAATTTTTTACCAATTTCGTGCAGCCTGAATCCTCGCTATGTGTTTCTCATACAGAGATATCGACATCGGTAAATATCGGTATCGGCAATAACAGCAATATTGATATTGGTTATCGGCATTGGCCACAAATTTTCACATCGGTGCATCACTAACCAACATAAGAATTTTCAACGGGAAATGGCATCTGAACAAGTAAGTAAAATCCGCTTTTGTTCTGACCAACTAAGGAAAAAAAAGCATTGCAGTAAATCGCATTGAATAAATCTAGAGATCGGTTATATCACGTCAAAACATGAAAATTATTAACAAAGATTGCATCATTTTATAGTTAAATTGTGATTGCAGTTTTAATGGGTTTCAGTGGAGATATTTTTGTCCAAAAAGTCCTGAGAAACAATTTTGCATACTTAGTGTCCAAATTCATTCAGTTGGCGTGTATATATATATAAGGTTGCACAAGGGTTAGGACTTGGATCTCAAATGTAAAAATCAGGGTACTGAAGAAAACTTGTAACACGATACAATTTCGAAACACTTTCGAAAGCGAAATCACACAGCGTCGATGATGCTATGGGGAATGCCTCCACATGAACCGTTGTCTGAAACGCTTATCCAATCACAGCAATCCTAACAGCCCGCGACAGCCTATGACATCACAACTAGTTGTGACCCGGAATTATATAAGGGGAAAATGAACAACAGCTTTTTCATCTTCAGGGACTGTTTTGTCTGTACGCTTCAACCTGAAACTTCAAAAAGGTAATCATGGCTTAAGAAAAATGCTTCAGGAAGTGTGTGCATCTGTGTCTAAGATATTTGACATCTGATGACAAACACAATTTGTGTGTTTATTGTTTGGGCTCAGAGCACACACGATCAGTTCCTGAAGGACCTCCTAGTGCCAAATATGAGTTTTTCCCTTGAGAAACTTCGTCTGCCCTCTTCTTGAGGGAAGAGGGACAGACATCTGTACCAGGCGGTTTGGGTCCCGTTGTCGATGAGGCAGAGCGGATACTGGAATTGTGTTTTTTTTTTCAGAGGGAGCTCGCTGAGGAGTTGGAGAGAATTATTAATCACTCACAGCCTTCAGAGACTTGAGTTTCAGGCACGAGAGTGAGCTGCAGGATGAGGATGTGTTATCAAAAAAACTAACCCCCTCTGATCCAGCAGCAAGTGCTCTGCTGGCTATAAAAACAACCAGCCCAAGAGAGCAGGAGATGGCTGATGAGGGGAAAAGGATGCACAACCCAAACCCTCGCAGCCACAATGAGAGTTGACGTATGATGAGTTGTGAGTGTTATGTAACGCGCTTAAGTAAGGCTTCAGCTACCGTGTTAGAGCGCGTGTGGAAAGAGACTGTTTGTGGCAGACTTTACAAACGGTTTCTCTTTCCAGCCATAACACTCCAGCTCTCGTGAGCCATCCATTCCTGCACGATCAACACAATGAGATTGCAAAGGCATGGAAGAACCCGTATTCAGTGCGCATTCATCACCATCAGCGCAAAAACTACTCTGATGTTGAGGGGATGCATGAACATGGTTATGTGTCAATGCCCCAATTTATGAAATGTTTGCAAAATATCTTGCGACTGGGAGAGGCATCGACACTAAGTGCATCGGCCCTGCCTTTAAAGCCATAAAAAAGATAAAGTCGCAGAGCCAGAGCAAACGTGGCGGATCTGGCTGGTGATGCCTTGCACACAATGGCGGTGTTGCAAGCATGCCAGGCTGATCTGCTATTAGATTTTGGCCGCATAACACTGCGGTCCAAATCTGCACTTCCTCACTCCAAGCACTTCTTGCATCACCCCTGAGGCTGGACCCATGATGAGTTATTCCTTCAATGTAGGGTCTGCGGTCGGGTTTGGGTCTTTCGAGCTCTAATGGCTATTGGCCTCCATTTATGAATGCTTTATGAATTGCTCTATGGGCAGTAGGTTGAGCAATTTAGATCTTCTCCCTTTATGAGAGTGTTTATTAAGGTTGAACAGTAGACCACGGTTCCCTGTCAGAAAGTATCATGGTGTTAGGTAGGGTTTTTATAGGATGGTGAAATTAGGGCCCTAAAGTTCCCATATAAAGAAAGGCTGTGCATACTCTGTAGATAGTGGCAGTGGATTACTTGGTTCTCCCAATTGGATGCCTCCAAAAGTGAGGCAAGTAATGTTGTTTACTCTGTTTACAAATCCATATCACTGCCCGGGCTGACGTTTACATTTTTATTTATTAATTTAGCTGGCGCTTTTATCCAAAGTGACTTACAATTGCTATATATGTCAGAGGTTGCACACCTCTAGAGCAACTATGGGTTAAGTGTTTTGCTCAGGGAAACACATTGGTGTCTCACAGTGGATTTGAACCAGGGTGTCTCACACCAAAGGCATGTGTCTTATCCACTGCACCATCACGATGTCCGTGAAAGTCGTAGCTGTAGGCCTTACAGTAGGTTGCGTAAGATTGTACTTCCCTTGCTTTAAAGGGCTGATAGCACTTCTGCTGAGTACACTGCCTGTTGACAATGTTAAATAAGTATAACCAGGCCCACAGAGATATCCGTGATAGCATCCGGCTTCTGTGGCTAGCTCTGCAAACAGTCCCGCTATCAAGTAGCTTAGGCCTTAACAGGCCCCCTTGAAGGCAGCTCCCCAACGAGTTGGATGCTTAGCATTGACATTAGTTTAGCATTAGCTTAGCATTGATGGTTGCTTAGCATTGATAGTTAAAGGTAGGGCTGTAGTCAAGACCACCTTTGTCGAGTCCAAGACAAGTCCAAGACCAGGACTAGTCGAGTCCAAGTCAAGACCGAGTCCAAAGAGGTTCGAGTCCGAAGTCAAGACCGAGTCCAAAGAGGTTCGAGTCCGAGTCAAGACCGAGTCCAGGACAGGAAAAAAAAAAGTCTTCAGGGCCTGAATTTCATTTTTGCCAAACAAAATTTTTTAATTTATGTTGCTTAAATGTTTGTGCTCATTGCATTTTTTACAATGGGGTAATGTTGTTAAGAATTTAAACAACACAAGGCTTGATTTAAATAGTCAATTAAATTGAAAAAAGTTACACAAATAAATACAATAAAGATACAAATAAAGAGAAACGTTTTTGAATAGGCCTACACTAGTGTTCATAGACAGAAACTGAATAAAGTAATCAAATGGAAAATAACACTGGATAGTATTTTAGTCCTGAATAAATTAAACACATAGGCTAATCCTGATTCCTTTAACTTAAAGCTCTCTTCTTGTTTTGACGACAAAATTAATGAACGACACATATGGTTGCTGTGACTTTAAGAGCTAAGAGCAGATTCTCTTTCATACTGGCATGCGTTTTATGCTTATTAAAGACAAAACCGACTATGTTTAGACCATTATACTCACGAAGACCGAAATTGACATGATTTGAGTCTTAAAGCAATATAGCTAATCCGTGAAAAAATAACTTGTGTTACTGGCCAGCTGTTCTTGAGGCGGATTTTCAATGAATGTGCGCATAGTCATCCCGGAGAGCGCGCGAGGACTGATAGTTTAAAATTACTTGAATGTTAAACTGGTAAGACTTAAAAAGACGTGCAAATGTTAAGCTTTATTCACGATGCGCTACTGGCTCGAATGCAAGTGAATATTCCGTCATGTCCCGACTCCTGAACGCGAGTGTGTATTATTGCGGCAGCGCTTGATGCGCTTCCACAACACATGAGAGAAGAGAAGACGCGACAACGCTGAACACTCACGCGGTTTGTGAAATTGCATCTGGCAGATAGTTATTAAAAGAATGATTTGATTTTATAATCTGTGTGGATTACGATTGCGGGAATATCCCACATTATAAATGGGAGACCTGCGGGAATCATTAGAATTGTGCGCAACACCCAGTAACTATAGTAACAGCATGAGAAGACGCACTCCGTTGTAGTGAGCACTTGGTCGGTTAATTTGGGCATTTTCTAAGTTAACGTTACCCTGATAGGATAGTAATAAATGAACACGCATACAAAAATGTTGGACTCGGTTCGAGACCAAACGCCATATTTGGCAAGACCAGTGGCCGAGACCGAGACAAGTCCGAGTCCAAATACCAGCGAGTCCGAGACAAGTCCGAGACCATAGAAAACGGTCTCGAGTTCGAACTTCGAGTCCAAGACCGGACTCGAGTACTACAGCCCTGGTTAAAGGCATTAACTATCATGTTGCAGGCCCCCATGGAGCCTCCTGTTTCTAGCCCAGAGCCTGGTCAATACTTATCAGGTTTGAACATAGTGTTAATCTGATAATCGTTCTGTATGAATACTTAGCTTCCTAAGTCTGGTCAGAAGGTTGAAGGACTCTCACGAGGCCTCCCTGTTAAATTAGCCCCAGAGCTGAAGGCGCTCTCCTTATTAGGGTCCCTTTCAGAGTGCCCAGCCTCCACATGGCTTTGAAGCACTGTGTAAATCCAGGATTAGGTAGAGTTACTCCACTTGTTTGTAGAGGGTTAGAAAGCGCTATGCTGAGTTCTACTCTCCAAGATGCCCGTCTCTATGATCAGGTCTGTGAGTGATTACTGTTACTATCTGCAGTCCTGTTACAAACGGTAACCTCTGTTCCATGAAAACAGGGAACAAGACACTATGTCTTTCGCCATGCCTTGCGGATGCCTGATGAACAGTCCTTTTAGAAGATAAGTTATTGACATGTTCTCCAGACTCCATGTATATACTTCCAGGTCGCACTAGTAGTGATGTCATAGGCTGTCGCGGCCAATAGTATTGCCAAGATTAGATACGAGTTACAGTCGTAACCTAGACGTAACCTTTTCATTGCCAGTTCATGATAACTAATGCAGTTAACTAATGTTAACAAATGGAAACTTATTGTAAATAAATAAATAAAAATCACATACATAGATTGCTCATAGATAAACAAAATGTTATATAGTCTTAGGGCCAATCTCATATCTCTGTCTTACCCCTTCCCCTACCCCTTTGTCTGCATCTTCCCCTTGCCCCTCGATACTAGGTGAAAGGGGGTAGAGGTGGGAATGTTCCTCTAAGAAATGAAACACCACTCTATTACTGTTTGCGTCATCTTCCCTTGCCGCTATCGCTGTCAACAGGCATCAACAGAGGCGACAAGCGTTGACATACCGGTAAACAAACTGAGATGCCGTCGACGCCTGGGCTCTCTCTGTGCATGCTTGAAAATTGTTTCTCAGATGCATACGACTGCTTACGGATCGTTTCATTGTATTTAACGGCCGCGCAAAGTTCATAAAATAATATAAGGATTATCAGATATTTTAGCTCGACAAATAGCGCATAGCTGCTCAGCGGTTTACTACCGATTCAAAACAAAATTGTTACAATTAAAACCGCTTGAACAACATTTTATTCAACATTTTATTAAAAGTATCATAAAACTCGAGTGACATAATTCTTACATTTGTGCGACTACTTAACAGTTCGACGTTCAGCCATATTAAAAAACTTGATGCCGGCACTTTTGTTACCCCTCTCTTTCAAGTGTGGTCCTCCGCAAACTTCGTTTCAAGGGCTATGTAGCCCTACACCTTGGCCCTAGCCCTTACTCAAAATGAGAATTGGGACACCACTTCCCCTCACATGAATGCGCAAAACTGAGGGGAAGGGGTAAGAGTAAGGGTAAGACAGAGAAATGAGACGCAGCCTTAGGCTGAATCCCAATTCACCCCTTGGCCCTACCCCTTGTTTTCAAGTGTACCCCTTGGCCCTTAAAACAGAGTTATAAGGGCCAAGGGGTTGAAATATACCCCTACGAAATGGAACAACCCTTCATGAACCCGATACGTCATCAGTCGTCGGCGATGGCTTTGCTGTTACAGAGTTTTTACAGGATTTCTCCATGACAACGACTGACAATCAGCTCAACTTTGAATAAACATGATGATTATAACATCCCTTCCTCGAAATGTATGTCTTTTCTGATCGGAAAGGTAATTTATTATACCATTTCTTAATTTAAACTGCTATAGTGTTATTATAAGAGTAAATAAAGTGTGTCGTGGCATCATCTGGCGCTAAATTTAAATGTTTAACCGTTTGCGATCCATCTCGCCGGTGATTTCCGATGCATTCCGTGAACTTTCTCGTAGCCCTCCGTTTGGCGTGTGCCTCTGAAAAATCTCCGTTTCGAGGGCTATGTAGCCCTACCCTTCGCCTTACCCCTCGATCTCAACAAGAATCGGGACTCCCTACCCCTAGACGTGAATGCGCAAAACGGAGGGGTAGGGCTAAGGGGTAGGGCCAAGGGGTGAATTGGGATTGAGCCTTTGTCTATGCATGCAGATATGCATGTTAAAGCTGCTAAGCGGCATCACGCGTTTTAGGCCAAAACTTTTTTTTTTTTGTCACAGCAAACATCTCCTCACTACCTGCAAACTGAATGCACTGTAAAAAAAAACGCAGCCTCTGCAGACACCCCAAGCTCCACAAAAACAAACTGGCAAACTGCTCCACGAAACATAAACTATTCCAGCCAATAACTGACAAGAAGGACTTGGGGGTGGGGTTTGGGGGGTTAGTGCGCAGATGAGGAGGAGGGAGAGTCTAGCTAGCCTCTTTTTGCGTTTTTTTTAAGCTCTAGCATTTTGTTTTAAATACTTTAAACATCAACAAGAATGTTGTTCACATTAAAATGATATTCACATTAAATGCTTAAAAGCATTTGAGGTGTAGATTCTGACATCTGCATATTTTATAACAAAAAAAAATCCATACTAGGGTGGCACAGACCATTACACACATCATTTTAGCTTCTACCTGGGTAAATTAGATTGTATTTTATTTTAATTAACATCAAACCCAAAGATGTGCATCAATGGAATGACTGATAGTAACAAATTATAATATCTATTCTTTCAGCTTGTAAATTAATCATTATTTTGATGTAATTTTTTTCCAGTATTGAACCAGTTCACAAACTGCAATGAGCAACTTATGTACATGTGATTTGATTGCAAAAACTTACTTAGTGTCTAGACACTATAGTTCAAAAATGTTAAAATTTTTCATTAACGAGCTGGTTATATAGTAAGGTCAAAAAGATTTTTACAGAATGTGATTCTCTATTATACTGGATGGTTGGCAGCCTTATTCAAACCAGTTTTTACTCGCTATTTAAAGGGGACAAGAGTATATGAAGGAAAATATTCATGGGAATAAACAGTTCAACAACTCAAGAGCAACAAATATCCTTTTCTAAGTATTAAAAATTCAACACAATTGCACAAGAGGGAAAAACATTATCTCCATATTTGATAAGCAAATGCTAAGTGAAGACCTGGTGGGAATTTTCACTTAATTTAAATGGTTTCAAAGGCCTGAAATGCTTTGCATGCCATTAAAAAACAGTAAATAAAGCATATTTCATATCACTGACATGTGCCCAAGCTTCTCATGCATATTTAAATGGAGATTTTAGACCATGTTTTGATAAACATACTGTGTATGCGAATGGAACAAAATATTTGATGCAGCAAATGTAAAAAATGGTAGCTGCAAATTGTTTTAATAAATTTGTTGTTATCAAGGATAAAATATAGCCGTAAGCAGCAATTATCGGGGGCCAAGCACAAAGAACAAGATAATCAAGCCATCATGGCTGGGAGCATCAGACCAACTGCAACAAAGAGCAATTAAATACCTTTTCTGATTATTTTAGGTACATTAAATAAAAATCATGAATACAGTCACAAGTAATATGATTTAATGGTTTATCAATTTTGACCAATAGGACATGTGGTAAACGGAAAACAAATAAAAGTTAAAAATACTTTAAAATTGACTGTACAGTGTGAAAAGGAAACCTGCAATTTGGTAAATGTGTTTAGGCTTTGGCATTTAATAAATATTGTTTGTATGAACACTACTAAAAAATATACTAAGGACTGCTATTTTACATTATTTATTAAATAAATTAATTTTTTATTAAATTCAATTTGACTTGTTTGAAAAGGGATTTGCAATTTCTCTGTAAATAACACTGAAATCAGTTAACATGTAAGTGCTGCAACAGTGAAGTGAGGATACCTAAAGTACAAAACCATCATATTTGGAAAAAACTCAAAAACTCAAGTAAACATCTTGCTGAAGCCAGATCCCTGTGGTTTGTAGAATGCAATGAGCTGTAAGGTTTTGGAATCACATCAATCAGAAACTTATCTCTTCAGACAGATGACTAACTGTGATCAGTCAAAAATACCCATAATGCCACTCTTGACCAGTCATTTCTGGAGGGCAGGATGTCAGTAATGTCCTAATGCGGCAGTGCTCTCACCTGTGAGACGTTGAAAATGATTTGAGGTTGTTGATCAGTGCTGTAATGTCAGACTCATTCAGATTGACCTGCGAGTTCACACCACCTACAGAGATTCCTCCATACCTGCATGCACACACAAACACATCAAATTATGCTTGTTTGAACACATTTTATTCTGCACATGCTGTGAAATGAGTGTGTGCCATTACCGTATTTGCCGGATTTCTGGTAGTTCTTGAGCAGGAAGTCGGTTATGTTTCGAGCTGTGATGTTCTGAAGGGTGTCTGTGGTGTTCTGAGTTCTCTACACAAAACACACCAAATAAAACAATTACAAACCCACATACACTGTAAATGGATTGTCCAGTAACATAAACTGTGCTTAATCTGACATCAGGGTTATTATATTAAACAAAAACCATACAAATTATTCAAGTTATGTATGCAACCATGGTTCCCTGAGAGGAGAACGAGACGCTGCATCCCAGCAATGGGGGCGCTTTGGGGAACACCTTCAGCTTGACTGGGTCTGAAGCACGTGTGTAACTAGTTCCATCTTGCATCACCTCATGATGTGTGCCGGAAGCTGAGAAAGGGAATCTGGCATGCAGGTATGGCAAAGGGACGCAACTTCTCATTCCCTTCTCATGGAACCATAGTAACAGGCATAACCTGAGATGTTCTCTTTCGAGGCTACCGCGCCACATCTCAGCGGAAGCTTTGAAGAAAGAAATGCCCTCTTCGCCATGCTGAAAAATGCCTGGCGTGAAGTTGTCCCGTCACAATACAGGAGGAAATAACTTGGGACCCGGGGTGACCGGAAGGTTCAGGCTATAAAACCTCATAAATATTTTCAAATGTTTAGTTTTTGTTTAGTTTTAGTTTAACTGTCATTTTAGAGCTCTGACAGTCCCAGTCCTAATTCATTTGGTCCAAAATGTCCACTTTCATGTTCATTTCAAGTGTGGCTTTGGGATGAATAGTCTGATTAAATACAGTCAGAATTCTCATTTTAGGTGAACAATCCCTTTAAAGAGCATATTGCAGGTAAAAAAAATAAAAAAAATAAAAATCTAAATTTATAGATAACCTTGTATAAAAATACCATATGAATAGTTAATGCATGTTTTAAAACAACATAAGGGCACTAATTTAGTAGATAAATTAGTAGAAAATTAAGTAAAAAGTGAGCGTTTCTTGGACTGCACGTAAAAACAGCTATTTTTAAAGTCGGCGTGAAACGGAAGTTGAGATTGTTATATTTTCCTTGTCGTGACGTACTGTATATCCAAGTGAAACGGCTTCTGAAATTAGAAAAAAATTTAGGGCAGGACTTGATTTCAAAGAACATTTGTCAAATTTGATTTCATGCCGACTTAAACGATTTCATGCCGACTTTTTAAAATTAGGGTGCCTCAGCCTCGGCTCAGTGCAAAGTAGCCTAGGCTAGTATTCTGAGAGAGCTGTCGTCAGTCAATGTGCTTTCGTTTTTGTAGAATTTATTATCGTCATGGTAAATTATTGTGTTTGTGGAGGTTGCAAAAACTCCGGCCTGTCAGGACAAGATCGGGTCCACAAGTTTCCATACAAGAAAAGCGACGGTACTATAGCCTATCTTTCGTTCCTGGTGCGGTTTGTGCAGGTGAAGAGACGGGATTTCTCTTCCGCATCGGCTTCGGAAAACGCGGTCGTGTGTAGCGTTCACTTCAGATCAAATAATTATCGATATGATGGAGTTCAAAAATACTGATTGTCGTATATTATGGCATCTAATAGTGTGATATAGGTAACTTAGTCATGCACTAAATAGAGGCAACTTGTAACTGAAAAACAAAATTGGTTGTTTAAATACTCAAATCTTTAATTTTCTGTTTATGTTATAACCCAGGTGAAAATGCTTTTAGTATGTTTTTAGTACAATAGACATATACTCAAGTATAGTTTTTATACATTTAATAGTATAAATCTACCCTAAACATACTAATGTCTGCTGGCCTGTTATAGGATCATAATAATCTGTACAATATTGTGAGCACAGTGTATCGATTAGCGAACATGTATATCTATAAGCACGTCTCTCACCAAAAGACACCTGTCCTGTTCTCTACTGGTTCTACTCACACCACAACTCAATTTGTCTCTGACCGTTCTGTCTAACATTATCCTGGCCTGTCCCTGCTCTCTTTAGCATAGCAGGCTCATAACTTTATGGCTTGGTCCATCATACGAGTATTTCCTCAGTGTCCAAAATGTCAATGCGATCCACTGTTTTTCTGTTGTTTGACCGCTCTCCCGCTCATTGCGTCACGCCGCCATGCGCATTTTCAGACGCGGACGTAAAATTTTATCTGAAAAATGACACCAGGAGCTTCTGAAGCTTATTTATAAGTATATTTTAAAGAAAATCTAGTTCCTACATTATTTTTCTATGCATTATCCGGTTGGGTCCTCTAACCTGCAATATGCCCTTAATATGAAACAACTGCACAATTTCATTCTTAACAGTGCATGAGATTGATATATGCATACACACACACACGATTCTTCCAGAAACAGCAAATCAAAACAATAAAACCACCCACACCCTGTGTTTCTTTGATTCACTATCAGTGTGACACTAATGACGCTGACTCAGATCCACACAGAAACTGGCCTAAATGAAAGAGCTCTGACACACACACACACAAACAGGGTTACACTGTTGAAGCCTTGTGATAATAAACATCTATTATACACTGATTCAAAGATACAGAGAGGGAACAGAACATTCTAATATTGCTTTTTCCTTTAAATCAAAACTGTGGTTTTGTGGCTTTTAGTCCATGTCTATAAAATCAAAAGGTGTCCCCTTTTCCATGACCTACAAATAATTGCACTAGAAGATGTTGAATGTGCATATTTTATGTTTATTGCAAAATGAGCTTTTATATACAAATATTTAAGTTTGAAAGCGTAGGGAGACTATTTGCATGGCTTCATGGTAGTGGGTGGAGCTAAATAATAATTCTGGCAGGATTTGCAGAATTGTGGGTAATGTAGTTTTCATCAGGGATTTGTTGAAATAAGTGCACAATAGATTTAACAAAATCATATACCCCTGATTAATAACCTTGGGGCTCACGGTAGTGCTGACTTTAAGGGTTTAAACGTTATAGTTAAAAATCAATTCCCCTTTGGAGGAAATGAAAGGGATGTTTGGACTCTATTATCAGACTAGCATCAAGCAGCAAAGACTTACATAAAAGCTACTTAATATTTAAAATAAAAGGTCAATACCTTTGATATGCCCTACATTAAATCTCAATAGGTAATTATCTGTCAACACAGAGAAAAAAAATGATCACCAAATCATTTAATGGGGTCTTTGTTCTCACCAATTACTGCTGTTTCTCAGCCCTCGCAAATAATTGCAGCCTGCTAGATATCACATCAAATCTTCGTCATCTATCATTTACTCCTGCTCTCCTCTCCGCAAAATTAAACTGGAGCTTTGCCAACAAATCTCCAAGCCAAATATTAGACAAAAGCTGGACTACCATAGAAATGTGGATGTTAATGAATGCAAATACATGCATGATATTAACAAATTACATTTGCATTATACAATATGTAAAAGAATAATACAAAGTGGAGGGTTTGTTTATTTAGCTTACTGCACATTATCCTGCTTATTACATGGCATGCACATATAAAAAAACTAGCTAATTTTGAAACAAATCCTTCATAGTGCATGCGTCTTTTTTGCTGTAAAATCTTTACTGAATATTCAGCCTGGTCTCATTGTTAATACATAGGTATTTTACGTTTTTGCAAAGATAGAAAACGTATACTTTTTAGTACGTTTGG
The DNA here is from genome assembly GCA_030378365.1 of Hybognathus amarus. NCBI lineage: Eukaryota > Metazoa > Chordata > Actinopteri > Cypriniformes > Leuciscidae > Hybognathus > Hybognathus amarus. Next base: position 14,032 of record JAQIUQ010003230.1, on the reverse strand, counting down.
ATAGATGCTGAAACGTATAATATAGACATATCTGCAACATTTAAACGTAACATTATTAAATTTTCGCAGCTACAAAACGTTAACTATTTACGTATATTCTATATTATAAAGATATCTGTATAATTTCCCTTTTACCATTTTATAGATAAATGTAAGATCCCGTAACCCTAATCCCAAACCTAAACATACCCATTTTATACATAATATAAAAAGGATAAAACGTAATGGACAGATGTGTTGGGAAATGGCAGTTTTATTAACAATATAGCATTAAAATATATTTTGAGCCACCAGTCCTACTCCTACCCCTAAACCTACCCATAACAATTCCTTAAAACAACGTAACAAACTACAATTATGAAGAAAAACATAACTAACAGACAAGTATAATCACAATAATTTATTTATTGCGAAAATGTCAAAACCGATACCAAAAGCCGTTCACATGATGAAGCGTTGCAGTCACAGTCCTCTCTGGCAGTATTGTAGCTAATAGTTTTGTATGAAGTACAGAGCAGAAATTAAATCACTAATCAATAAAAATGTTAATCCGGCTTCGGTTCGCGCTTCTCCATTTAAAATGAAATAAACTAACTGTCACCGAGTCCTTCATGTCACAATCTGTGACGAAGCAGGGAAGAGCCAATGAACGTTTGATATCACTGCCATAAAACACGACGTAATGCTTCTCAAGGGCACAATTTTTTTATATGAATTCGTCAGTGCGGGATTTTGACAGGTACAGTCGCTGCTGAGAATGGAGACGAAGCTCACGACTGGATAAAAGGCTGAATTAGGAGTTGTTTCTTGCAGGATTCTAAAGATTTGGATTACATCAAACTAATAAAATTGATGTCTTTTGTGAATTTTTGTTGTGTTTTATAGGAGAAAACGCTTAATGTGTCTCAAGGTAAATAAATTATATAACAAAATGGTTAAACGAGTAACGTTAAAGAATGTATTTTTAAGGTTTTATAGTGCATTGTTTAACACCATGCAGTCGAAACGAGCAAAATGTTCATATTTATGAGTATTATATCAATAAATGCGACTGAAAACTTAATAAGACCGTGGAATGCAATAGAGTCAAAACATAATGCTACAATAGTAATATGCATAAATTGTGATACGTACAAATGTGTACGTCGGTAGATTTGTTCAAACGTAAATAATTTGCTGTAATGTGCTGTCAATACGTAAATATTTTACGTTTTAGTACTGTAAATACGTCAGTATTATACGTTCCTCCGCATATAAAACGTAATTATATATACGTATGATAGAACGACACTTTACGTACAAATACATACGTATTCTCATGAGATACACGTTGGAATTTTTCAGTATAACGTTTATATTTTTAGTAATGTTTCAACATGAACACTTAATAGACTGAAGCAACTTAGGGTTACTTTATTATCCATTTCTTAATCCATATTACTTCTCTCACTGTTTTGACAAATCTCCACTTGTTTTCAATGGGATGCTGTGTAAAGCTGCGAACTTAAACCAGTTATTCAAATTATTTCAGAGCTTTGCTTTTGTGTTGGAATCACAAACGCAGTTGTGTAGTCAAGTTATATGGGTATAAAAAGCCTTTTTTTGTGGGGTTCATACAAAAAATGAAGTTAACTACACCAATGACCTGTCATCGCCATGGAAACCAGTGTTTCATTAAGAAACCAATGCAAAGCGTCAGCCTCTTCTCTTTCAGTTTTCAAGGACACAAATATAAAGAGATTAAACTGAAGAATGGGTCTTTACTGACTGTGTCTGATAGCCGATCAAAGAAACTGCTTGTGCTACTGTTAGCCACAGCTGACGTCTCTAAGACCAGACGGTAAATAATAATCAATCAAAATGCTTTAATGGGGGCCGTTTGCAGAGAAATACCAATTGACAACAACATAAATTGCCTAGTAAGTGCATAAAGCACACACACAATGGATGTGGAAGGTGTTTGAAAAGGTCAGTGGGCTAATGTGATGCCATTTAGCATTTTACTATAGTGATTTCCAGAGGTACAGATGTATTTAAGGGACACAATCTGGACATGACTTACTGAAAGAAAAAGATTTTCTTACAAAAAAAAGGCTTACATTTTTGTTCCACTCAAAGCTATGGCTCCCGAAGACTTGCAATATATAGTGCACATGGATACATTTTTGGGGAATTTCATGGGAGCTTCCATGAAGTAGCTTTCCTGTAGCTCAAACAGTAGAGCATTGGCGCTTGCAATGCCAAATTCATTGATTCCCAGGGAAAGCAAAAACTGATAAGAATGTAAATGTGTACCTTGAAATGCAATGTTAGTCGCTTTTGATAAAAGTGTCTGCCAAATGCATAAATGTAAGTAACAGATTTTCCTTAAATAGTATCTTAGTGCCCCTATTAGTACTATTTTAAAGATTTCAAATTTAGTTTTAGAGGTCTCTTACAATATTGGTTTACATGCATTCCATATACAGCAATACACTAACACTTACATTTTCACATAATATGCATTGCATTTTCAATCAAGGTTTGATCAGGGACTTGAACAAGAGCTGACTCTTCTTTGATTGGTCAGATGGCCAAGTCTATTGTGATTGGCGGGGTCGGAAACCAAACTGCAATTTCCATATGTAAATTTAAGCTCCAGATCTTCCTCAGCACTTGAAACAGCTATGCAAACAATAAAGATGGAATCGTTTTTTCCATATCCATTCCAAGCTGAGTCCTCAATCTTGGAATCCTTTGGTCTTGCAGTTGTCTCGACATGTTGACAACACAATCCAAACTCTCCAGTCATAAGCCACAACTTCAATGTTTAAGGGCAGGTCAAAGTAGATGTTGTTCGTGGGCAGCCAGGTGAAGACCACAGCCTGGCACTATGCAACTTTGTAATAAACATACATGTAGGTTCCAAGGGGGTAATCCATCGACCGGAAGTTGAAGCCTCACGGGAGCTGCCATCTTGTAGCAGAACTTCACTTGCCAGTAGCATTCCCATTGACTCCCATTCATTTTGGCGTCACTTTGACAGCGAATAACTTTACATCTGAGGCGTTTGAAGACCCCATTTGTCCTTTATGTTTTTCTAAAGAAACATCGACAATGTATACAATGCTCCATTACCTTGTAGCTTATGTTTTGGCCCCGTAGAAGCAGTTTTAGTGAAAGTAAGCTAACGATTGTGTCATACCCACGTGACTCTCTGTCGCACAGTAGAGAGATTACCGTATAGACAGGAGAAGAAGCTCACGCGCAATTGGGGGAAACGTGGAGGCAAAATGACAAAATAATTAATCAGAAAACCTAGCAAAATTGTCTCCTTCTCCCAAGCTCATGGACAGCTCCTACTCACACTCTCCACCTCTGCAAGTTTCAGAAGGGAATGATCTACGTCTACGTCGTCAAGCTCTGTTTGAGTCTGCGCTTCAGGAACGAAAGTGCTAAAAAAAATCGCCAAAAACAGGCTTCAAATCGTCTCAATGGAGTTCCAATGAGCTCGCTCTGTCCACTTCTTATACTGTCTACGGTAGGTTCGTGGAGGAAGAAGTTTAAGCAATTTTTCAGGTTCCGAATCTAAAAGTTAATTACTGAAAGAAAAAGATTTTCACAAAACTTAAATGTCTGTTCCACATAAAGCAATAGCATGGTTTAAGAAGACTTGCAATATAGTGCACAAGTCACATGGATTAATTTTTGGGAATCTAATGGGAGCTTCTATGAAGTGCCACATTTTCATTTAATTATCACATGGATTTCAGTCTTTTCCTCACTCAAAGCATCATATGACATCAGAAGACAACTTGTATAAATATTTTAATGATGAAAACATTTTTTCTTTTAAATTCCTCAAAAAGCACCAGATGATTTTGGAATTACAAAAAGTGAGTTAATAGTTAACACTTTTAAAACCAGTGTTGTGAAAACTTTTGGTGGAATTGTATGATTACTATCAACATCCAAGAATGACACCTAAAAAGCATTATCTACAAATTTGATTGTGCTGTAAAGTTTGGAATGCATTCAGTTCAGGCCCTATGAAACATGCAGACACAAGTTTAATGAATATGCATCACTGTGATGAATAGTTGATACAACAACAACAACAACAACAACAATTATTTATAATAAATAAATACATCAAAATACATAAATACAAATAAATATGTTGTTGTTGATGGAGCAGCATTCATCTGGATCTCTGCATACGTTTCTGTTTTCGTTCAGGTAATATGAAAAGTGCCTATAAAGCCTGGCATGATTTTTATTTTTATTTATTTATTTATTTATTTTTGTCTTGTCTTTTTTGTTTCATGAAAGTCTGTGTTTAATAATTTTCCCTGCTTTATCAAAACAGAACATCATATTGCTTTGGGCAAATTTCTCTCTCTCTCTCTCTCTCTCTCTCTCTCTCTCTCAAGATGGACACAGTTTTTTGGATCTATTTTTTCCCCTGAAAGGCTGCTGGCGTACCCTGTACAAATGTTCGATTGATAAGCGGACCGGTGACCTCCAGTGGAGGATTGTACATGGTGCAATAGCTACAAACAGACATGTGGTACGCCTCAATCCTAGTGTTGGGGTGGGTTGTCCTTTTTGTTCTGAAACAGAGTCAATTTTTCATCTTTTTGTGCAGTGTTCACGATTGGGTAATTTTTTTTATTTTTTAAAAATGAGTTTTTTGTCCCTGGGGGAAGTTTTCTCTTTTCAATTGTTCATTTTTCAGGCCAAAGTACTCATTTCAAAAGAGAAATGTATCTGTTTTAATTAATTTTTTATCTGGCACTGCAAAATTGGCTATCTGGAAGACAAGAAAAAACAGACTGTTGGGGCAAAGGTCAATAAGTGTTGTGCCGATGTTTCTAGGTTTGGTAGCTTCCCGTTTGAGAGTGGAGTATGCATACTACAAGTTGGTGGAATCTCTCACCAAAGTTTATAGGACTTATGGGGAATAAATGAAGTATTATGTACATTGTATGATAATGAATTTGTTTTGAGGTTTAAAAAAAAATCAAAGGAAAGTGGAAAGAAAAAAATATGAATGTACTTTGTATAAACAAAATGTAAATCTTTTGCAATAGTATTTTGATTGTAATAATAAAGGTGAACGTAATCCTCTCTCTCTCTCTCTCTCTCTCTCTCTCTCTCTCTCTCTCTCTCTCTCTCTATATATATATATATATATATATATATATATATATATATATATATATATATATATATATATATATACACACACACACACACACGATCTTCTTTGGCAAAAATCTTTGACCCGTGGTTCTCCTCAGATCTCCCACCCCTTTATCAACTGATTGATACAATATAAACACAATAACATTTACCACTAAGGATAAGCTTTTTGCAGAAAAAACAGCCAATTAAAATGACTTTTTTGTACTACATAACAGATTTTATGAGTAGTTTATAATAATAATATATTTCAAGTTGTACCAGCCAAAGTGTGTGTTCAGTGCTGTTCGCAAGTGTCACAACAGCAATCAATGGCAAACCACGTACGTTTCCTGAGGTAACCTAGAGCTCCTGCTCTCAATTCAAGCAGCTACATATGCCTGCATGCCCTAGCGGCAAACATATTTTTAGAAGTATATAAAAAAGTGACTAGATTTAACTGGTGCAACTATATATATATATATATATATACACACACACACACACACACACACACACACACACACACACACACACACACACACACACACACACACACACACACACATGATACACTCACCGGCCACTTTATTAGGTACACCTGTCCAACTGCTTCGTTAACACTTAATTTCTAAGCAGCCAATCACATGGCGGCAACTCAGTGCATTTAGGCATGTAGACATGGTCAAGACAATCTCCTGCAGTTCAAACCGAGCATCAGTATGGGGAAGAAAGGTGATTTGAGTGACTTTGAACGTGGCATGATTGTTGGTGCCAGAAGGGCTGGTCTGAGTATTTCAGAAACTGCTAATCTACTGGGATTTTCACGCACAACCATCTCTAGGGTTTACAGAGAATGGTCCGAAAAAGAAAAAACATCCAGTGAGCGGCAGTTCTGTGGGCGGAAATGCCTTGTTGATGCCAGAGGTCAGAGGAGAATGGCCAGACTGGTTCGAGCTGATAGAAGGGCAACAGTGACTCAAATAACCACCCGTTACAACCAAGGTGGGCAGAAGAGCATCTCTGAACGCACAGTACGTCGAACTTTGAGGCAGATGGGCTACAGCAGCAGAAGACCACACCGGGTGCCACTCCTTTCAGCTAAGAACAGGAAACTGAGGCTACAATTTGCACAAGCTCATCGAAATTGGACAATAGAAGATTGGAAAAACGTTGCCTGGTCTGATGAGTCTCGATTTCTGCTGCGACATTCGGATGGTAGGGTCAGAATTTGGCGTCTACAACATGAAAGCATGGATCCATCCTGCCTTGTATCAACGGTTCAGGCTGGTGGTGGTGGTGTCATGGTGTGGGGAATATTTTCTTGGCACTCTTTGGGCCCCTTGGTACCAATTCAGAGCATCGTTGCAACGCCACAGCCTACCTGAGTATTGTTGCTGACCATGTCCATCCCTTATGACCACAATGTACCCAACTTCTGATGGCTACTTTCAGCAGGATAATGCGCCATGTCATAAAGCTGGAATCATCTCAGACTGGTTTCTTGAACATGACAATGAGTTCGCTGTACTCAAATGGCCTCCACAGTCACCAGATCTCAATCCAATAGAGCATCTTTGGGATGTGGTGGAACGGGAGATTCGCATCATGGATGTGCAGCCGACAAATCTGCGGCAACTGTGTGATGCCATCATGTCAATATGGACCAAACTCCCTGAGGAATGCTTCCAGCACCTTGTTGAATCTATGCCACGAAGAATTGAGGCAGTTCTGAAGGCAAAAGGGGGTCCAACCCGTTACTAGCATGGGGTACCTAATAAAGTGGCCGGAGAGTGTATATATATATATATATATATATATATATATATATATATATATATATATAAATGAAAGTTTAGAAACTCTACAGTTGTTGCACACAGTAAAAAATAAAATAAATAAATAAAATAACAGAAATACATTTTTAATACAGAATTTTATTTATTTATTTTTTTTTCACACCCAAACCTTCAGGGTGTTCTTATGTGTGTGTGTTTGCTGCTGGTCTAATTAAAGCAGCATTTAAAGCACAGTATCTGAAACCCTGAGGCAGTATATATGATTCATCCAGCCTCCAAAATCTGAATCCATGATTATGTTTCAAGACAAAACATCTCCTGTGTGTTTAGGACTTTACTTACAAAGCTTAAAAGTTCAGTAAATGTAAATGTTTGCAAACTGGGTCAGCTTAGTGTGTGTGTTTTCAGCAGTATACCCACAGAAAACTTGTTTATTCGAGAGAGAAAGAACCAGAATAAGTTCTAAGTTTAAACTCAGCATTGTGGAGGAGTGATTTGCATATCTGCTGATATTACAGAGAACTTGTGTAGTCCGTGAGAGGTTATAAACTAAACGTATACATATGATAATGAATGCATGTGTCACCAGAATGTTTAATGCTGTAAAACTGTTGGATGTGATGTACTTTTTGGTCATTACCTTCTGTTTGGAGTGGTTGGACAAACCATTTCTCTATGACAATTCATTCACACATAATAAATGGACAGGTAACACCATATGATATGATTGCATATGACAATATTAGAAAAATGCACTTCCATTTGATTGGATTAGAATGATAGTGAAAATAAAAAAATGAAAATTCAAAACAACATTAGACCCCATTCCAGTAAGTGTTTATCTTGAAATATTACTAACAATATAATGTTATTCTTACATGTACTTTATAAAAAATATCAGGAAAGATTTCAAAGCAAAAAGACACATGAACCACGACCTGAATGATGGACATTTTTACATTTATATATGAAGAGTTCAGATGCAAAACCCTCTAAGTGTCATTTGAAATTTTCTTCTAAAATGACCATTTTTATCAAGCTTGTATATTTAAGTTCAGTAATTTCACTTAAATGACAATTAATAGGTAATCTTCATTGCCATTTAAGTGAAATTACTGAACTTTAAATATACAAGCTTGATAAAATGGTCATTTTAGAAGAAAATTTCAAATGGCACTTAGAGGCTTTTGCATCTGAACTCTTCATATATATATATATATATATATATATATATATTTAGTGCTGCTCAAACGATTAAAATATTTAGATCGCGATTAATCACATTAATGTCATAGTTGACTCGCGATTAATCGCACATTTTTATCTATTCTAAATTGTCTTTTGTGCATTAAAAGATATTAGAATTATTAGAATTATAAAGAATTATTTTCTTTGTGCATTATTACACAAAGACTTACACAAAGTACTTACATTATTTTTTCTCATTTTAAAGCTCTTATCAACATGGAAAAGTGGATTGGCTTGTTTAGTGCAAATGTTTTTTTATTATTAGGCTATTATTGAAAATAACATTGTAATAGTGTTCAATTTCACACTAAGATATATTAATAATCTCTCACACAATGTAACACTGCCATCAATAAAAGGGTGAAAAAAATACTGACGGCCATATTGACGAGGGGTGGAGATTCGCATTATCTGTGTGTGTGTGTGTTTGCTTGGCCATCATCAAGTGGTGTTTAGACTGGGACGTGCTGCGATGATGATAGCTCAGTTCACAACGACAAAATACACAGATCACTTTGGTCTTGTCAATGGGACAATTTGGCAACTTTTTAAAAGTAAACTTTCCATTCAGAATCTTCTAACGGCATCCATTTCGGCGTCTCGCACTTCGTCATCCACTCAAAATGTAACATTTGGCCGGCTCGCAAGCCGAAACGAGTGTGTGCGGCACAGAAGCGTCCTCGGCGCTGCGACTCTGAAACCCATTACATTTCAATGGCTTGCGTCGGCGCGAGGACGTTTTGTTGCTTCTTCGACCAAAGCGCAAGCGGATCTAGCTAGACGGAAACAAAACAACAGGCACGCCACACACACACGCGTTTCGAGCTTGCGAACTGCGAGCCGGGTTTAAGTGGATGACGAGCGCGAGACGCCGAAATGGATCAGGACGCATGCCGCGTCCTGTTGCAAAAGCATGTGAAAAAACGACAAAGTTTGCTAAGGTTTGCCGTTAAAATGGGTTTGCATTAACGGCGTTAATAACGCGTTAAACTGACAGCCCTAATATATATATATATATATATATATATATATATATACTGTATGTATATATATATATATATATATATATATATATATGACATTTTATATCAGACAACAAAAGGCATGTAGTAGATTGCGTGTAACTTTTTTTTTTTTTTTCTGCAAATATTTGATCATTAAAAAAATGACACCAACGCGTATGTTTAGCCCTTAAAATAATAAAGGCTTTTTAATTTTGCATCCTACTGAGTGCTTGGACTTGGATTTTTTCCAATGATTTTATGAACAATTGACCCTTCTAATAGCACAAGAGGATACAAAGGATACCAGCAGCGCTCCAGCTCCCCTTCGTCTAAAGTTTTTATCATGTTGATAATTTTAAAGCCTTATATATAAGGCCTCAAAATTGACCAAGGTGCAAAAAACAACAACAAAAAAACAACAACTTTAAAATCATCGACAATAAGCAAGCCATGATTGGCAATACAATCTAAAAATGTCCAATACATCTGTCTCACCTAATTAAAGGGCCCCTATTATGCTTTTTGGAAAATTGCCTTTCATGTAGTGTGTAGCATTCATCATTTCAGACATTGTGAGAAAAGAGCTGATACTGCAGTGTTTATGATGAGAAAATGAAAGTGCTTTTTGATGCATGTTAAACTATTGTAAAAGACCTGCAAAACAAATTCAAGAACTTTTGATCTGAGGCCGATACGTTTAATGATGTGTGGCTGACCTGTGGTGGTGGTAAACCCCCGGCTCCGAGCGGGCAGTCTGGCAAGCATGATGCTCGTTGCGGTGTGCTGCAGCTGGCATTCAGGCGACGGGTTCTCGAAGCTCTCAGTTACCCTTCTCAAAGATCTCACTGATGGATGGATCCACCGCAGGAGTGAACCAATCAGTGCCTCCCGTAGGTTACAGGGTAATTTACTGGAGGGAGAACAGAAAGCACATGGTCAGCTGCTACACCACACCATCCGTGTGTCTAATAACCGTGTGTGTGTGTGTTGCTCAGCGGTATGGGGTTGGAGCTCATGCAGCGTGTTCCAAATCCTGGTGAGCTGAGCAGAGCTTTTGTCACTTTCTCCACCTGATCTACACCAGGAACTGTGGAAACTTACAACATACATACACAAGATTATCAACCCACAAAAAAATTGTGTCGTATGTAGTCACTATAATTAACTCTAAAAGTTTGTGGCCTGCAAGATTTCGGTTTATTATGTTCACCAAGGCTGCATTTCTTTTTTAACCAGTACTATTGGTAAAAATCGTACTATTGGGTCAATGTCGTTACAATTTAAAATAACAGTTTTCTATTTGAATATATTTGAAAATGTAATTTATTCCTGTGATCAAAGCTGAATATGCATAATTAGTCTTCAGTCACATGATTCTTCAGAAATAATTCTAATATGCTGATTTGCTGCTTAAAGGTACAATATGCAGGATTTTTGCAGTAAAATATCAAAAAATCACTAGGCCAATGTTATTTATTTTGTTTAGTTGATTACTTTCAATATCCCAAATGTTTCCAACTATTTGTAAAAATGTGAAAATTGAGATTTTTAACCAAGGAAATGAGACGTGTGAGCAGGGGTGAGGAGTCACCAGTCAATGACGTCATATCCGCGTTACCCAGTTTCCGCCAGGTTTGACCTCGTACTGCAATAGTAACCATGACGACAGACATGGATTGGTTATGCCCGTTATGCGTGCTCAACAGCGTAAGTGTCCCAAGCAGGTTTTTGTTCAAACATTATGGACCATAGCAAGCAGACTTTGAGACAAAAAGAGGACTAAAACTAAGATCAACATCTTTCGAGATTCCGAGAGCTCCACGTCCGCGACTAACTTCGACTTGACAGAGACGCGAGTGTTGAGCAAACAGGTGAGCAAATCAATGTATATAAAACTAATCAATGTTATATAGTTCAACATGATGAAAAAATGTTATTCTCTAATGTTAATCCCGCTTAGTCTCATACAGCCAACAAACAACCTAACTAACAACATTCAACACACACAAATGTCGTTTAGTGTGATATTGAAACTGTTAGAGCAAGTAAAGCAGCGCTGTGTTACCTCAAGTTTAATTCCTCTAATAAACTGACCTGTGTGAGTAATTCAGCGTGTAGTTCGGTAAAATTAAACGTCCTTATTCCTTTATATTCATGGGACTCGCGTTACGTGTGGCGCTGGTATATGTCTAGCAATCCCGCCCTGCTTCATACAGTGATGTTAAAAATATCAATGTATTCACTCATGCCATAAAAGATACTATCAGGTTGACGGCAGAGATCCATAATTCCGCTTAATGCGGAATATACGTAGTAAATATATGACTTTGTTATTGTAAGAGGTTAGCGATCCCTGGTGGCGAAACAATCTTGCATATTGTACCTTTAAGAAACATTTATTATTAACATTGAAAACTGTTTTTGCTGCTTCATATTTTTGTAGAAACTGATATTTTTTTCAAGACTCTGATGAATGGAAACTTCAGAACAGTACATTTATTTGAAATAGAAATTGTTTGTCACTTTATAAATGTATTCACTGTCACTTAAGGTTCAGCCAAGTTAACAGTGCGCACCTGTAGAAGGTATTCTGTGGAGCTCCATACATCCAGGGTTGAAGCTCCAGATTGGGATATTCCACAAAACGGAGGAACAATCAGAGAGAAGATGAGAGCCAAACACACAAAGAATGCCGGCATCACAACCTGACAAACACACACACACATAAACATTACATAAGCACTGATAGGTAAAGGTGTGCTGCAATTGTTTTTATGTTGAAACTGAGAATTTGGGTATTTAAGCCCAACATTTAACTGACTTGCACTTGTCACAAACTCGAGCCTTTGGGAAATGTTTCCGAGTGTAACAGAGTCCAGCACTGCCGGCACAGTTGAGCGAGAATGTCAATTGCATTGTGACAAAAATCTATAATTTGCATATGTTTTGAGTCTTGGCAGATTGAGCACACAGCGATTTTAAATCGTTAAAGCACAATAAGACGCAAAAGAAGTTACATTCGGTACTTGCTACTTGCACAATGACTGTGATGGCGCATGCACCCAAAATGTGCACTCCTTTTCTTGTCTAAAAATGAATAGCTCACACCAAAAAAGAAAATAATCCCATAATTTTCTTAGTCTTTTAAGCATGTGTATAATGTCTTCTTTTTTTATCCAAACCACAATCATTATATCTAAATAGTAACCTGGCTCTTCCCAGCTTTGTAATGGCATTGAATCAAAAAAATAACCAGTAGCATTAATTTGGACTCTGACTCAACACATCTTCCACCCTTTTGGATTTAAATAAGGTGGTCTCTCAACCCAACACTAAATACATTATTTTTATGTATCCCAGTTTATTGTTCATTGAGAACTATTAGTAACGCCATTTATGGATTTATCGCCTTGCAAAATTGCAACCATTGAAGACCTCCGTGCACCAAAAAACAAAAACCCTCTTAAAACATTGAGAGTCGTCCACTCAGATCTGTCAATCACTTTCCAGCTCAACCAATAGAGCGAGTTTAGGGCATGGCTACTTTATAGAGCCAGACTGGTGTTTAGTTGGTGTGAGACCATAGCTAAAGCGTAACATGAAAAAACACATTCTATGGAAGCTTGATTAAGCACGCAATTCCAAGAAAAAAAGTCAGAATTGTAAGATGTAATCTCACAATTGCAAGAAAAAAGTTAAAATGTACTTTTTTATTTTTATTCAGTGGCAGAAACAAGCTTCCATAACATTCAACTTCGGGTATGGGAATGCAAGTGGCTATTTAGCAGTGGCGGCTGGTGAAAAATATCTTAGGTGGGGCTGTATCATATTTGGCATTTTCAATAGTCTGGTAACCATGGGACTCAGGTCTTTTAGCATTGTGGCATGCTCTTCCTCAAGACATCTGTTAAGCATACACCCTTCTCTCCATCAAAAACCTCTCAAAAACACTAATAAAATCTGAATATTACTCTTCAGCTCACAATCTTTAAAGGTTCCATGACAAGTTTATTTTTGTACGCTTTGATGTAGAGCCTCTGCCTTGTTATGGATATTGTACAGAGATTATTGTAAGTAACCTCTGAATATTACTTTCTGCCATTTTCGATGTTGAGTTTTATGGTTGATTTTTTTCTTAACATATATTGTACAGCGACCTAGGGTGTTGGAAAGGCTATATAATTAACAATTGTTTCTATAATTAATAACCACCCAAATTCAATTTAAGGATACTAGTGCTCTGTGAAAAAGTAATTATTTAAAGGGGTGATGAACTGAGAAATCAAATTTTCCTTGAGCTTTTGGCATCTAAGAGGTCATCATATGATAAGAAATATCCTGTAAGTTTCAGAACTGAAAACGTCCTTGTTAGTCCAATAAAAGTTTGAGTGACATCAGCCCAGGCAAACGACTCGTTTTAAAGTGGGGAACTATGTACGTCAAAGAGGATAAAACAACACCCCCGCAGAAGAAGATCAACTCCTGCTTCAACACGGCTGGTTCAGCTCCGCCCACTTAATTTGCGCATTACATGCATAGCTAAATAACATAGATGCCTACCTCGTGAATGACAAACTCCGTATCGAGCTACCAAAATACTGTGCAGTGCCTGGTTGTGGAAGAAGACAGTCCCTGCATAAGCCTTCCTCTGGATTCCAATAGGAATGCAAAACTTATTTTTATTGACCCAGCTGATGAGGTAAAATCTGCTCACTCCATTTCACTGGAACATGTAAACAGGACTCAAATTTTGCAACCGATAAAGACATAAAGAAGCGATATATATTTTCTATGATTTGACAGAATGGTCAGCAATAA
>JAQIUQ010003226.1:680000-759635 GCA_030378365.1 Hybognathus amarus | reverse complement strand
ATGAGCCACGATTGGCTAATGCCTCGATTGGCTGACGCCCCGATTGGCTAATGCCTCGATAGGCTGATGCCTCGATAGGCTTAGATTCGTCCGTCAGAACGGAGATTAAACGCAAGACGCTGCTCATGAGCTCAATCTGCGGACGCATTGACTAATGCTCTGGAGAAATAGGCTGATGCTTCGAATAGGCTTAGTTCGTGCGTGCGAACCGATTGCATGTATAATGCGTTTATCGAAAATAAGCCACTGATTGCTAAGGCCGCGAATTGGCTGATGCCTCGCATAGAGCATAGTTCATGCCGCCAAAACAGAAATTAAATGTAATTTACATTAAAGAAAGGCCTTGATAGCCTCAGATGCCAGCGATTCGTACAGTTTCAGGGAGCCGCAGGTGGGCCAGCATCTGCATCTATCAGAAATGAAATAATATAGACGTAAGCAAGCAAGGATATCGACTAAACCTTAAAGGACAACTCTGGCGCAAAATGAACCTTTGGTCTAATTACACATTGTTACCTAGCTCAACCGTTATCTGAGATTTGTTTTCATGATTGCCACATGTAAATAAGTTTTATCTATAAAAACAGTTTAGCCTATAATGCTAGTATAACGCTAGTATATTGGGCATAGAGTAATGACAAATAAAAATCGCTTGTTATTACCACTAACAAGGCTCAAAATAGCCCCACAGTAACACAGTAGCATAATAAGGTTCCCTACATTCAAACCGAGGCATTGAGAACTTTGTCAGTGTCCATACAGTTTAATAAAAATATATTTTATACACACAAGTCAACTTCGCGAATACAGGAAGAAGCCATCTTTGAAATATAGTCTCTACCAGTCGATCTACGAACGCCGATCGCAAGTGCGCTGAACTGTGCAGAATCTCATATGGTCCGTCCGCACTTGGATCGGCGTTCGTAGATCGACTGGTAGAGACTATATTTCAGAAGATGGCTTCTTCCTGTATTCGACGAAGTTGACTATGTGTGTATAAAATATCTTTTTTATTAAACTGTATGGACACTGACAAAGTCTCAATGCCTCGGTTTGAATGTAGGGACCTTATTATGCTACCGTGTTACTGTGTCGGGCTATTCTGAGCCTTGTTAGTGGTAATAACAAGCGATTTTTATTTGTCATTACTCTATGCCCGATATGCTAGCGTTATACTAGCATTATAGGCTAAACTGTTTTTATAGATAAAACTATACTACATTCGGCAATCATGAAAACAAATCTCAGATAGCGTTGACCAGGTAACAATGTGTAATTAGACCAAAGGTTCATTTTGTTGGAGTTGTCCTTTAAGCATTATTATGGTATTTCCATCAAAGCTAATCTATAATACTCACCTAAGGGCTGGGTTAATTGTGAAGAATGAATTAGCTGGAAAGCCGAGATTAACTGCGTATAGTTCAACGAAAGCGCGAAAATCGAATGCATCATGATATGAATATTAACCACCGCCACCAGTAGCTAGCGAACAATTTACCTTGAACGTGGTTTGAGAGAGCTTGTTGAGCATTTGTATAACGTGGATGTCAGATCTGATGTAGGTCTTGAATGCTGAAGACCGTCTGCCGAGCTTGGATAGTGGAGTCGGGAATACCGCGTTCAGCTGCTGTTGTAGCGCTCTGATGCGAAAGGAATGCCCAGTGTAAAGATATGGAGACAGACCGTGCGAAGCGTTAAGACAGAAGCTAGATGAGATCTAAACCAGTGCTTGGACATTGGAAAACCATCCGTAGAAATGAATAAAGGATAGTTTATTCAAGTGCGTGGTAGTGCTTAAATATCGGACCATAGAAGTATAAGGGCAATAGGAATTATTGATTTTTTGATATAGTAATGGAAGACGTAAATCGGAAAAGCCAAGCCGCGAGCGGAATTAAAGTGTTTGGAATCAGGAGTGAATTCCCCTGATCGCATATACCCCGTAGAATGTGGTTAAAAACACTGCTTCTAAATTGATGTTAACATACTCACCAACAGTCCATTACGTAATGAAGATACGAGTTTGTGCAGAAAGCTTAGTGTAATAGGAAGACGTTTGTCTGGAGTCTTTTGGGCAGACTTCTATATGCCTTTGAGTAAAAGCCCGAATTGTAGGCAGAGAAAAGGCTTGGGAAGTTAGGGCTAATGAAATCGTGCGTAAAATTGAATGCCGGCCAGCAATTTACGTATTGTAGCAATCTTCAGAGAACGAGCATCAGAGCAATAAACTAAAGAATACACAAACTGTCGATATTAAAATAGGCAGTAGGGGAATCTAAACGAAAAACAAAATTTGATAAACCGGGACCTAGCAGAACTGTATGCTTAGAGTGTAGATGGCGAGACTCCTTGAGTCAATATAAAACTTAGCGGAATTCAGTAAGGTATTAAACAGAGTTTAATCGAGGATTAATTCTGCTAGGTTCGCAGGTGTAGGATTCTGGATTGCTGCTGGGCATAGACGTCTGAAAGCCTGAAAACGATCGCAATGCCGTAAGAAAAACCTGGAATATGTATTGCTGAGATATGCACTATGAAATCGTGTGTAACAGACTGCCGAATTATTCGTCGAAGTAGAGACATGATTACTGGGCATTTCGAACGTCCTTTATTTATGTTATCGACTGTAGCTTGATTGTCGCAATACATATCTGAGTACGTTTAAGAGACCAAGCGGTGCCCCAGAGCACGACGGACTACGACGATGAGGTATAATTCGAAAGAGCGACTGAGGACGAATTCGCAATTAGGGAGAGAAACTGGCCATTTCTCTGCAAACCATCGTCCTTGAAAGAAACCCCCAAAACCATAGAAGGAGCTGCGTCGGTAAATAGCTTGAAACGGAAGATTCGGAAACATCATTATAGAAAGAGAGATACCGTTCCAGTTATTAAGCAGGTGTGACCAAACCTAAGGTCTCGAACGGCACTCATCGTCTAAGAGGATTCGAAGTCGTGACGGCTGTCGACTGAATGGGCCAGCGTAAGCAGGCGAGAAATGAAGCGCCCCTTGGCGAATTATTCTCATGGCGGAATTAAGATGCCTGAGAAGAGAGTAGCATGTCACGTTTTAGAACCATGTGGGCTACGAGAAAAGATTCTAGGACCGACCTAATCCTAAGACGTTTATCATTACCTTGAGACTGTGTCAGGTTCAGCTAGTGCGGACTTACCTACTGGACGCTGGTCTAAGCAACTGGGGCACACAGATTTTGGGTGCGGGTCTCTGCAGAAGCTGCAAATATGCGAAAACCTACACTTAGCATAGTTGCAACAGATTCAGTTAAAGACATAGGGGAGTGCCATTAAAAGCGATTATAGTTCTGCCTTTTGCATCAAGTGGGACGTTTGAAGGATAAGCACCGTGGACAGCGGTCAACTCCCGTGTTGCCGAGTCCTTTGGGGCAAAGACCAGCTGAGTGACCGTGCGAGCTGCATGAAACACAAGCCAAAGCTCGTTGACCGCCAAATTGACGAACCAAAAGCTCGGAGTCGGTGACAGACCAGTCCTCAGGAAAATAAACCATAAAATGACGCTTTCTGGACAGGTTTGTGCAGAGAAATGGAGAAAATGAGGCTTACCTGGTATGTGAAAAACTGCGAGGTTAAGAGACGTAAACTTTGCATTGTTGTAGTATCAACATGTATTTAGGCCCTCAGTCATGTACTGATTAACTCGAATAAATGGTTGATTTTATTTACGAATTTATCCCTTGTGGAAAGGTTGGCAGCTAAAAGTAGGTCTAGCAATTATATTTTGAGTTTTTCAAACAGATCAAATGCGAATATGCTGACTGATAGATTGCTAGTTTATTTTGAGTAGCCAGCTAGAAGTTCTCTTGGCAGTTTGCTGATAATCCGGTATCTGAAGTAAATGCTAGAAACATCTCCTGAGAAAAATACCAACCAAGTCTTGGTTATTTAATTTGGGTTTAGTCTTATTTTCCTTACTTTGTCATTCAAGGCCAGGGCACTTTTGTAAATTTCGGGGACTTGCAGCGCTTCCACATCCCGTGCAACTACAGAGCTCCCAGGAATATATTGATGCCGATGCATACCTTTATCCGTGTCACCTAGATGCGCATGCGCGAGCGGTGTGCGATGTCAAGATCATGGTCGACTGGCGACATAAACAGCTGAATAATACGCCGTTCTTAAAATTTGAATTATGTATTTAAAAATTGCAGAATGGATTAATTGGGAGACTCCAACATTGGCAGATATGGGCAGACAATGTGAAACAAAATCTTACATTGGGGAATAGACTGAAGTTCAGATTTCTGAAATGTGTGGGGGAAGCGTTTCCCACGTATGGCTCCTGCGCCCGTGATTGACGGAGTTGTGAAAGAAGCGGATTTTGCTGAGGAATGATTTATGGTATTCGTAGAAGAGCGTGCCTCCGTAGGCCTATCTCTGGTTGAAATCTGCCAGCATAGCAGGTATACAGCGAGCTCTTCCTGCGGTCGGGAGAAGCTTGACTTAAAATGTCGCTCGAAGGTCCCGAATGCTATGACAAATTCGCGAACGACAGTTGCGTTGCAGTCTGGGATCTGAGGTTTTCAGGAACATTGCCACATCACCGCAGTCGACCAATTGCCGATCAACTGCTGGCGAATGAAGCATTAGAGCAGCTAAATTAATATCCTTGCCTGCAATTACAGCCGACCTCATCTTACAAGACACTGTAACTGCTGCAGGAGGGACGAAGCGCATACCGACATTTTGGGCTTGTGTAGCCGTCGAGAGGTTGGAAGACCGGCGTAGAGCTGACGTGGCGCGTTCAGAAATGGCGCTTGGTCTGAAGATGGAACGAAAACCGAAACACCGGACGTCAGAGGGACCGTAAACTGACCAGACGCTCCAGGAAGGATGGAAAGGACAGAGCATAGTAAGGAGATGAAGATTGCGTAGGTAATCCAGTTGTTTGAGGCAAAAGCAGACTCAAACGCTCCAAGCCTACGTTCACAACCTTATTTGACCGAATCAAAACTTTGCTACGACACCTGCGGGCGACAACGTGGAACCGTAAGATCAGTCTTTTATTGCTCGAGCTTATGATTGGTAGCATGGAATTATAAATTAGTGACGTGACATTGAGTCTTTCTGGTAGAACTTTACGCATTAAGCTTTCATAGAAATTTATTTTTTCGCACAAAAAAAAAAAAAAAATAAGGGGTACCACTGTCGTTTTTTTTTTGGTGTGCAAAAATTAAGTTGGTCTGATCTTCTTGAAACTCTGGATTCTGATTGAGGGCCATGGGACTAAGACCTGAGAGCAAAAATGGAGGCTCTAGACCCTCCCAGAGCTAAGATATTGAGATCTCACGTAGCATTTATGCCATTATAATTATCCCAATATCTCAGCTCTGTATGCCATTATAATTATCCCAATATCTCAGCTCTGGAAGGGTCTAGAGCCTCCATTTTTGCACTCAGGTCTAAGTCTCATGGCCCTCTATCAGAACTCCAGAGTTTCAAGAAGATTGGAG
Source organism: Hybognathus amarus (assembly GCA_030378365.1). NCBI lineage: Eukaryota > Metazoa > Chordata > Actinopteri > Cypriniformes > Leuciscidae > Hybognathus > Hybognathus amarus. Next base: position 754,147 of record JAQIUQ010003226.1, on the reverse strand, counting down.
AAACTTAATTTCTCACCCACAAAAAAAAACAAAACAAAGGGGCTACCACTGTCGTTTTTTGTTGGGTCAAAATTTTGAGTTGATCTGATCTTCTTGAAACTCTGGATTCTGATAGAGGGCCATGGGACTTAGACCTGAGTGCAAAAATGGAGGCTCTAGACCCTTCCAGAGCTGAGATATTGAGATCTCACATACCATTTATGCCATTATAATTATCCCAATATCTGCAGCTCTGTATGCCATTATAATTATCCCAATATCTTAGCTCTGGAAGGGTCTAGAGCCTCCATTTTTGCATTCAGGTCTAAGTCTCAACGCCCTCTATCAAACTCCAGAGTTTTGAGAAGATTGGAGAAACTTAATTTCTCACCTCCAGAAAAAAAACAAAAGGGGTACCACTGTAGTTTTTTGGTGGGTCAAAATGTTTAGTTTCTCTGATCTTCTCTGAAACTCTGGATTCTGATAGAGGGCAATGAGTGCCAAAAATGGAGTCTCTAGGCCCTTCCAGAGCTGAGATATTCAGATATTTGTAATGACATAAATTCTACGATAGATCTCAATATCTCAGCTCTGTAGAGGCTGATACTTTCACTTTGGCACTCAGGTCTATAAGTCTCCATGGCCCTCTGATCAAACTCCAGAGTTTTGAGAAGATTGGAGAAACTTAATTTCTCAACCCAAAAAAACAAAACAAAAGACATTTTCAGTCTCTCTCTGATCTTCTTGAAATCTCTGGATTCTGATAGAGGGCCATGAGACTTAGACCTGAGTGCCAAAATGGAGTCTCTAGGCCCTTCCAGAGCTGAGATATTGAGATATTTGTAATGGGGTGGTCCCGTGACATTTGGCAAATATAGTGGGTTATTGAACAAATAGTGAGTTCCGTGGGACGGGGCGTGCCCGGGCAGTGGCGGGGGTCGTCTGTGACATTTGGCAAATATAGTGGGTTATTGGACAAACAGTGGGTTCGTGGGACGGGGGCATGTCAGTGGGCGGGGGGCCGGTCGCGGTCGCGGACGCCTCTGTGGAAGGGGTGGTCGGTCTGACGATTAGTGGGTTTGTGGGATGTTTCGAGGGTGGCTCCACCGAGGGGGCCTTTGCGGTACTGCCTCCGGGTCCCTGAACTTCGGGCTCCTATGTATATTGCATACATGTTTCAATAGAAACAACATCAAAGTGTTGTACACTTTAAACATATTTCAACAGATTTATGACAAAAAGATGTACTTGGGTCAAAAACACTAACAGTAATTGCTTTTTCATGTAAATATAAACATATGTTTTATAAATGTAAACTATAAACTAATGCATTTCATTAAATTGTAATTAACATGCAATTAAATGAAAACTATCTCTCTCTCTCTCTCTCTCTCTCTCTCTCTCTCTCTCTCTCTATATATATATATATATATATATATGTATATATATATATATATATATATATATATATATACTAGGGGTGGAACGGTACATGTATTCGTAATCTCGAACCGAAACGGTACGGTACCGTCACGGTTCGGTGCACCGAATTTAACGGCAGAATACATCAGTATATAAATAAATAAACTCGCGTGCATATTAATTAATGTAATGCGGAACTACTGTTAGATACGCGGGTTCTTTAGTGACACATAGCCTAATCTGTACCATCGGCTAGCTCTGAACGCGCGTTCACTTCAAATCGTGGCTTTATACGTGCATCCTCGCTTTGGACTCAGCGTCGAACCAGACTGCGATAGCACGTGAATTTGGCGCTCTCATCGCGTTTGGTGTGACCGCATAATGAACAGGCTGCGATGTCAAGATTGCAATGCTTGTGCGTGCGTGCGTGTGAGCGAGCGTGCGTGTGAGCGAGCGAGCGAGCGAGCGAGAGAAGACGCTGCGATAGAGACGCATAGAACAGTGGAAACATAAAAACTGTTCTGTATTTGTGTAGGCTACACTCGCAATAGAACACAACATTGTGCTTTTGTCACACTGTAAACTCTTGACAAACTGTAACCTACAACTGTCATCCAACCAAAATCACACACACACTGTTTAAAAAGCAAAACATAGGCTATTTATCCAACTCCATTTCAAAACAGTCTGTGGAATCTTTTGGACATTTGTCCATATTCCTCGGAGCACTAATCTTACACATTCTACATTGATATTAAAAAGAAAATCAAATGTGTTTTTAAAGGTAGTATTATGTTATACAGAAATCAGATAATTAATTAAGATAAGAATAATGTCACATTGTTAATTAATAATGTTCATTAAAATTAAAGGAAAACAAATATATTCATCTGAAATATAGCAAAATAATTTAAAATAAATTTAGAGTACAATTACCAAACATTTTCGCAAGGTCTTTTTGTCTTTTTATTCATTTTAATTAATAAAACTAATTATAAAAACTATTGTCAGTGCACTACAAATAAACTGGTTCTATGCTTTTATAAAACTTTAAAAAATACAATGCCTTCTGTATTTTGTTTTGCTTTTCCACTCCATTGTAACTGAATTCAAATCAGAACTGCTGAGGTCTGAACTGCAGGTATGAACTCGAACCGTGACTTCTGTGTACCGTTCCACCCTACACACATATATATACATATATATATATATATATATATATATATATATATATATATATATATATATATATATATATATATATAGAAGCCTTTTAAAAAGCTGAGTAATGACACAACATTCGAAAATTTACTGTATATTCTCATGATAATGACTGTTTTTGATTACAGTATAGTACTGTAATCAAAAACAGTCATTATCATTAGAATATACGGTAAATTTCTGAATCACTCTGGACAATTTAAGTTTACTGGAATCTCATCAAAACATGTACTCTGTTTGTTTATTTGGTTGTTTGTGTGTGCTTCACTGTTTGCTGAGTGAGCTAGTCAACTAGTGCTAGTCAACACATGCTAGCCCTGCAGTCGTGTGTGAGGAGGCCTTGTACAGTTCAATATTGTGGAAAGGAAAGGAAATCTAAGTCCGCTGAAACCCCGTATTAGGTCGGCAGACGTCAATGACCCTCTGCTAATATTTACCATGAACATTAACTCAAGTGTACAGTCAGAAATGGGTTTATTAAAAAGTGTTACTTCCAAGCAAACATCAATCATGAGCAATAAAGGAGTCCGTTGCGAGGGCTTCTTGATGTGAGCTGGTCATGATATACACTTCTGGCAATGCCGACATGGAGCAGGGGGATTCTGGGAAGGTCAGCGCAGTTATTTACATGTACGTTAAGAGAGCAGGCCCGGTCAGGCGACTGCTGGCTCGATGTTTTGGTGTTGGAACAGCATCAGTTTGTGTTGGAATAGAGTGACATTCATCTGTGTTCATTTGCCTGTCTAGGCTATACCGGAGCACTTGCTAAAGGTTTTGTCTTCAGAAAGCTCAGACTCTGGATTTTTTATTAGAAATTCAAACTTAGTTGTCATGACAGAAGTCTGACATGCGTGGTACAATGCAGTGCCAAGGGCCGGGGATTAGGAACTGGAGAGACATTATACACACACACACACACACACACACACACAAATGCTGTACATGCACATACCACATGGGGGCCTTCCCAAACAGACAAAAACATCGGCCCTGAATAAGAATGAGCAAGTCCTGCATAAACAGACATGATGCAAACAATGGCCTTCAGACAGCCTGTGAACAGCCACTGATAGTCCAGACCAAACATGAGCACAGGCATAGTTTGAGTTTCTGCTGTGGAATAAAACCATTTCAATGATATTGCGACTTTTATCTCACAATTGTCAGTTTTCCTCAAATTTCTGATCTTTGCATCTTGAAATTCTGACTTTATATCACGAATTTCTGACTTTATAACTCGCATTTCTAACTTTATAGCTCATATTTTGACTTTATATATCGTAATTCTGACTTTATATCTTCTGAATTCCTACTTTATATCCTGAATTCTTACTCTCTATATTCTTGAACTTTGACTTCCATATCTCGCAACTCTACTTTATATCTTGAACTCTGACTTTCCGAACTTAATAATTCTCATCTTTCCTATTTTTATATTTCACAATTTTACTTATTTGTAATTCTGACTTCATAGTCGCATTTTGACTCGTATAGCTCACATTTGATTCTAATTCCTAATTTTCCTACTTTTATATTGTAATTTTGACTTTATATTGGATTTCTGAATTTTATATTCGCAATTCCTATCCTTATATCTGCAATTTACTTATATCTATATTTTGACTTTAATATCTCGATTCCTATCTTTAGATCTCGCAACTTTGACTTTATAATTTCTTTAACTTCTGAATTTTGTCATAATTGACTCCTAATTCTGACTCAATTCTTCATTTCCTATTTATATCTATTTCTGATTTTAATTAACATTCGCATTTGACATTTCTACTTATATTCTCGTAATTTTCTGACTTTATATTCTTGAATTCTGACCTTATATCTCTTTGCTAATTCTGAATCTATAATATCTCGCAACTCCTGACTCTCCTCACTTAAGCTCTTGCAACATTTCGCACTCTGATTTTATATTCTACTATTTCTAGTCTGTATATCTCGAACTTCTGTAATTCATAACTCAATCTTCTAATTCTTTATAACTTTCAAATCTCCTGAACTTTTATATTCGCAATTTCTGAACTCCAGACATCCGCAATCTTTACTCTAATTTTATACTTTTTGTAAATTTTGACTTTATAACTCTCAACTCCTGACATTATATCTCAAAATTCTGAACTTTTGTAATCTCGCAACTCTGACTCCATAACTCCCAACTTTTACTCATATAACTTGCATATTTTGACTATAACTTCGAATTCCGACTTCAGATCTTACAATTCTGACCTTGTAATCTTGCAACTCTGATCTCTATAATTCGCAACTCTACTTTATATTTTCGCAACTTCTGACTTTATAACTCTCAATTCTGATCTTTATAAGTCTGCAATTCTGACTTTTGGTAACTAGCAACTCTGATCTCTATAACTTCGTAATCTCTGACTCTATAACTCGCAATTCTGACTTTTATAACTTCGCAATTCTGATTTATAATTCGCAATTCTGACTTTATATCTCGCAACTCTGACTTTATAACTCTCAACTCTGACTTTATAGCTCTTTAACTCTGACTCTATAACTCGCAATTCTGATCTTTATATCTCACATATTCTGACTTTACAATTCGCATTTCCGACTTTTATAACTCTGTAATTTCTGACTTTATAATCACAATTCTGACTTTACAACTCACAATTCTGACTTAATATCTCGCAATTCTTGACTTTGTAATTCTGCAACTCTGACTCTATAACTCGAAATTCTGACTTTCATATTTCGCAATTTCTGACTTCATAAGTCGCAATTTCTGATTTCTGTAACTAGCAACTCTGACTCTATATCTCGCAATTTGCTAATTTTATAACTCGTAAATTCTGACTTTATATCTCAACTCTGACTTTACATCTCATAACTCTGACTATTTTCGCAATTCTGCAATAGTCTTTGACTTTCTGAATTCTGACTATAACTTCTGAATTTTTCTCGCAACTTTATCTAAATTCGGAATTCTGACTTTTACTGAATTCTCTATAACTCAATTCTGACTTTATATTCATATTCTGACTTGATAATTTGCAATTTTGACTTTATATAATTCTAAATTTTGACTTTATATTTCTCCATTTCTGACTTTCATAACTCCGTAATTCCAACTTTATAATTCGCAACTTCTGACTTTATAACTTCGCAATTCTGACTTTATATCTCACAATTCTGACTTTATATCATGCAATTCTGCTTTGCATCTTGCATTTCTATCTTTGTATCTCACCTTGCATTTGACTTTGCGTCTTGCAATTGGCTTTATGCACAGCTACACTACTTCCTGAACTTCAGCCAGCTCCTTGTTTCCTCTCTGCCATTATTGGACAAACTTGATTAATTCAGGTGTGCCTGATTATTGTTGTTGTGACTACTGAGGTCAGACACACCTGGATTAATCAATTTGTCCAATAATGGCAGGCAGGAAACAGGGAGCTGGCTGAAGTTTAAGAAGTAGTGCAGCTGTGCATAAAGTTAATTCTGGCTTTATAATTCTAGATTTTGACTTTATATCTTGCGATTTCAGACTTTTATTTTGCAATTGTGAGTCTGTCACATAATTCTGAGAATAAAGAGTTGAAATTGCAAGATAAAAAGTCACAATTACCTTTTTGGTAAAACAAGCTGGCGGAAACAAGCTTTCATAAGATTGCAAACAAATTATACTTGTACTGTATTTTAGAAATAATTTTCTAAGTGCTTTTTTGTCTTAAACTGCAAATATGAAAAATTTATAAAATGTTTTTGAATTTTGCAAACTTGCTACATAATTATGCTCAAAAATATAAACCAAAGGAATATATATATATATATATATATATATATACACACACACACACACACACATATATATATATATATATATATATATATATTGTTTGAAAAAAATAAGGCTATTTGACATGTTTTCAAGGTAGTTAACTTTAATGTCTTTGGTCATTTAAAAAAGAAGTTATATATCCTGTAAATACTGTATATACTCTATATAAATATGCCTTTCAACATTACACTGCTTTCAATTTAACTTTAATATTTAACCTTCTCCATATCAACTCCTGAAGTTGTCGAATTCTGTAAACCTGCAGCTCCAACAAATGCGCTGTTTCCAAAGTATCACAAACTTGTTGGAAAGAAGCCTTGAGAAAATGCATGAGTGGGGAAAGTGAGAGGGAGGAATGGAGATATCCTGGTATCCCGAGCTCTAATCTGAAACACATAAAGATAGTGTTACACCCCACAGTATTTCACAGTAGCATTGTTGTTGTTTTTTCCATTCTCACTTCAAACCTCTCCTGCATTTTTTCTCTCTCCCTCTCCCTTCAATTCGAGTCACACTCGTGCATCCTGATGGAAGAGATTTCAGGAAGTAAAGCTGGACAATTTCCTCCGAGTGTAATCTTAGAATCCAGCGGCAGCGAGGAGAGTCCACAGGGTTGCTGCAATCTTGTAAAAACACTCGTGTAGATGCTGATATTATTATGCATGCGTGTCTACATGTGTGTGTATGGCGTCTAAAGAGGCCGTTTCTGTTTCTGGAAGGTTCCTGTCTTGCTGTGCCAGTTCAATTTCCCAGGCCTGAACCGGACACGTGTGCATGTGTGTGTGTAAGTGAATGCGACACTGCTTCATCCTACGTTACGACTGACCTCTTCTTGCGTTCCTCTGTGATTTACACATGACGCTTTAAACTTTGCGCTCCTTCCACCCAAAAACATCTTCAATAACACTGACGAGGCGTCTCTGTTTCCTTATAATTACTACGGTAAATAAGAAAAGTGAAAGAAATACGCTCTTATTTTGTAAGCTCCTCTGAGGTCAAGTTTGAACATTACTGAATTGAAGACGGTTTAGTTATGGCCTGAAAAGTAGATTTTTAGCCAGTGACTGTTTATCTATGCAGGCATCATTTTTCAAGCAAATGTCTTGCCGTTTGTGCATATAGTTACCTGTGTGTGTGTAGGTGGAAAGAGCTGGGGGCAGGAATCACAGAGAGTTGGGCAGAGCTATTGGATCTCATCATCTCCTTCATTGACGCTGGCATGCCCAGGAAAAAGAATAGGCCCTTTCATTTAGCATGGCCTGCAGGGAAGAGGGGAGGGTCAACAAGAGAGAGAGAGAGAGAGAGAGAGAGAGAGAGAGAGAGAGAGAGAGAGAGAGAGAGAGAGAGAGAGAGAGAGAGAAGAGAGAGAGAGAACTTCAGACTGAAAGGAGCTTGGACACATGGCTGGGTGTCCATACAGAAACACACACTCTGATTACATGTGATTCCCAATGCAAACAAAATATAAACAAAAATATAAACAAAAATAAATAAAATGCAGAAGAAAATGGAATTTACACTATAATTCAAAATGTCATACATTTCGGATGAATACATCAAAAGTACAATTACTCAAATCGCAATATGGAAGTGTTTGTGAATATTAAACTACTATTGGAATATTACACTCTAAAGAATGCTGGGTTGTTTCAACCCAAATGTGGGTCAAATATGGACAAACCCAAATGTTGGGTTAAAAATGTAATTTTAAAAATGTACAGTTGAAAGTGAAAGTTGAAGTTGGGTTAAAATTTGAAATGACATTTTTAACCCAACATTTGAGTTTGACCCAAATTTGTGTTGAAACAACCCTGCATAGTTTAGAGTGTATGGCTCAGTGTGAACGATTGCACAATTTCATCTGCACACACACTCAAGCACAACACACTCAAATGTTGTTTCAACCCAAATTTGGGTCAAATATGGACAAACCCAAATGTTGGGTTGAATTGTTAATTAAGAAAATTACAGTTGAAAGTGAAAGATGATTTAAAATTTTTAATTCAATTTTAACCCAACATTTGGGTTTGTCCATATTTGACCCAAATTTGGGTTGAAACAACCCAGCAATGTTTATTAATAATAATAATTATGAAATTCATTCAAACATAATTTCAGGAATATCACACAATCAAGAAATGTTTTCATTTATACACTAAATCTCTGTTGTCATGCAATTAATGGCAAAAACACTTTTAACAAATGAACTCATACACTTAAGTACAAACAGAAATCCCTTCCCCTCCACATAAGTCCTGGCAGTCGGTTGAAAAAAACAAAGATAAATTAACCCTTAAACATACAGCGCGTTATATACACTCCTATTAAGCATTGTGTATACTATAACTTCACACATCTATGGCCTTTTTAGTATCTCAAATTCCATAAACATCTCACAAATTTCGTAAAATTCAGAAGGCTTCCCCTTTATTACATACGTACGCTTCCTATCAGGGCCAAACTTGAAATAAAATGTGCAAATTCTCATTTGAAATGTTTACACTCCCACTAACCTCAGCATTGTTGCCTTAATTCTGCATTTCTCCCACAAAAATACGCACAGAAAATCCATTTCAGTCTGAGCCTGATATTTGCAGGTTTTTTTACAATCACTTTGCTACTATTTTCAGAATCTTGATGTCATCTTTCAAAACTCTAGACACAAAACTCACCACCAATAATCAAAATGCACATTTTTTAAAACTCTAACCCTTTTCTAAACTGCTTGGATACAATTCACATACAACTTAGATCATTTGATCATTCAACATAAATCACCTATGACTCAACTTAACATCACAGTACGACTATTTCAAAAGGCAATTGTCTATTCATTTCCTCACAATGATCTAACTATCAATCGAATACAACTGCTCAAAATGATAAGAACTGTTGCATTACTCTTAATGCACAGACACAGAATCTTCCATGTTTACAGTAAATCATGAAAGTTTCAAGATAACGAGATTCATTGTCATCAGTTAGCGAGGAGCCTGAACCAATTAGACTACAGTATCTATGGATGTGGCCTAATATTACATATTTTTGCTTTGATTCCAATAAACCTGTGTGTATTCTCTTATACTGCAGTACATTAACAGAGATGTATTTACATGCAGTGCCATAATGAAACTTGTCTTTGTTAGGAACAATAACAGTGAAACTATCGGTTGCTTGTGTGTGTGTGATCTATAGTTATGTTTCAATGGTATTTTACAGTAAATTTGTTTTTTGAACCAATGATTGTGCAAGTGCAAGATTTCTTTAAAGATGTGAACGCACAATGCAATGTTTTGAATATTAGATAGCCTGTATTACAAGTGATAACCGTTTTGAGTTTTGGTCTAGAATTTTGAAAAATGATATCAAGGTTCTGAAAATAGTAGCAAAGTGATTGGAAAAAAACTGTAAAACACATGCAGTGTCATCTCAGAGACAGTAAACATCACAGGGACAGGAAGTGGTTAAGAATTAACCTGTTTAATCCATGCCGCCGTGACACGAACTGCTATATTTAGTCTGCGGTTTCATGAGCATGTCTGAATGAACGTCACCGAGACCAGTGACGACATCAGACATCAGAAGCTGATGAACCGGTAAGATCAGGTCAACAGGAGCGGATTCAGTCTGGCAAACACACATGCAAACACATGTTTAAAGCATGCAACATGCAGAAGAAACAGTATACTGTAGGTATGATACTTCACAATATAAAAAAAAAATAAAAAAATAAAGAGATAAGAAGTCAAATTGAAGGGAATAGTGAGAAATTGAATGTTTGTGGGATATACAGAAAAATGATCGTGATTTTAACAGTAAAAGACTGTAAACATGCTACAGTGAAAATCTGTTAATTGGTTAACAGAAAGTTTCCGTACTATATACGATAAATAACTGTGATTTAAATAATGGTACGTTTAATGTAATTTTACTGTAAAATACTGTTAAATTTACAGTTTTTGGAAGTGAAAAAGAAGAAGTCATTGTATAATTTAGAGTGAAAAAATTTAAATTGACATTCCCACAATTCCCTGCGTGACACTTCACATTTAATGTATTTTAACTGTTTCTTCATAATTTTCTTAGTTTTTGTAAATTTACCGGATTTTTTTTTTTTACAGTGCAGTTGTAATTGTGATGCATATTCACATTGTGAGCTATAACGTAAAACAAACAAAAGTTGCAGCTGCACCTTTTTCTTTGGTTTTCCTCTGACACAGAAATGTGTGTGTGAGGGTTGTGTTGAGGTCAGAGGTTCTTCCAGGCACTCCTGTCGTTATCTGTGATTTACGGCAGCCTAACTAGTTTCAGCAGATCAGAGACTGTTTGTTAACATGCGTCACCCTGCTAGTAAAGTCTGAACGGGTTTACTCTGATCCAGATGTGTGTGAACGTTCCCCTCCTACTTCAGTACATCCGTGCATTTCAATTTAGCTCGATTCCACAGCGACCACAACACATTACCGTAAGTAAATAACGAGATCGCTTTCATGATTAAACAAGCGGACACACACCGGGCCCGAACCGGAGCAAAGCCACGGGAATCCACACACGCTCCAAAGATACAGCTGGCTCTTAAAAATAACAATGTGCTTTTGCGCCAAGCTAAATGTCCTAATGACAGATCCGCACCTTTAAGGACTCTTCTGGGCTTTTCAGGGGTTGAGGCTCTGAGAAATGTGTTTGTCAGCAGGAGGGCCGAGCCAGTGGAAACGCAGACGCTAGCCGTGCCCGAGACTTTCACAGCTCCACGATTCTCTGAGGCAGCGAAACGCTAGTCGGTCTGGATCCTGCTCCAGTCACAGCACAGCACTTTTTTAATTGAATTGTGCCTCACAGACGGAGGTGTAGACGGATTTCAATTCAGACGTCTGGAGGAATGATAGGCATTATTGAATATATTGTTATTGTTTACAGCATTGCACTGTAAAAAGAAAATATGTTCATGATTTGTAATCACAACATTTTTTCTTTTGTCAAATCAACTTAAATAATTGATGTGGTTCAGATAACATACTATTTTGAGTTTCTGATGATTAAATCAATTTCATTCATTGTATTAACTCAATTTTTCCGTTTCAATGAACTTAAAATTTAAGTTTACTTCATTTTTTAAGTTTACGTTTTACAGTGCGACACTTTTATCTGCATCACTAAAATCATCGCAAAAACGGTTCTTAGCATTGAGGAAATGCTATACATGCCAACATATACTGTATATTTTTATAATGCAATGGCCTGCATGCACTGGTGACACTTTACAATAAGGTTTAATTTACACTAAAACTGAACTATGAACAATTATACATCTACAGCATTTATTATTGTATTTATTTTACCTTTATTTAATCAGAATAATATCTGTTAATCAGTTGCAATCACAGATTAACAAAACATACACATCATTGAGTCATCTCTCAATGAGTGACTGGATAATAGAGTTAAAATGATCCATAGACACCAAAGTTTGTAATTTTAGTTTTGATTGGAGTAAATTCCCAACAGACGCACACAAAAAAGCTCCTTTTTCCAGTTCAATAAATAGTTAAATATGCATTTTCATTCTAATAAAAAGCCAATAGACTCATGCAAAGTACAATGAACTGAAGGTTTAATCTGAAATAAATATTAAATTGATAAAGATAGAAAGGGGGCAGAAACTAATTCCTTTCTTAGATTAAATGAAAAACAGAACTTGTTTTTAAAATAAAACACAAGCTTGTCTGGGTTTTTTGTTAACATTAGTCAATGCACTACATGAACAGACAATGAACAATTGTATTTGTATTAATACATGCTGCAAAAATACAGCTAGTTTGTAAACTAATGAAATATTGTAATGTGTTTCCACTCCATGCATGCCATTACATTATATAAAAAAAAATAAAATCCTCAGTGCATTAACAAACGTTGATATCTGAGACCTTATTGTAAAGTGTTACGTGCGTTTAAATCCAATGCAATGACAAGTTATATCCCAGAATACTTTATATTTGATGTCTATTGTGTCTATTTCTTTAAATGAATATATCACAGCAGCTTTATATCTCACAATTCCGACTATTTCTTAAATATAAATCCCACAACAATTTAGCAATGTGATTGTACGGTCTATCTCAAAATTTTTACTATTTCATAAATATTTATATCTCACAATTACAATTTTATTTTCAGTAAACAACGTTCGGAGCCCCTAAAGGGACATGATAAATGAGAAAAAAAAATATGAGATGGGAGGGAAATTTATTTGGGAATAATAAATGTTTGTGTTCCCCAGAGAAACTTTGAAACATTTCACTCACAAAGAGCAAAAAAAGGTTTTGCAAATGAATGCACAGTTACTCAGAACACAAAAGCATTGATTTATTATTTTTCCTTAAATGTGATATTTTTGGCTTTGCTTTCCAACATGACGCACTTGAACGAGGACTACGACAGTCAAGCTATAAAATGATAATAAAGTGTTATTAAACTGGTCCAAATGCTCTTCTTCCAGTTTAATACTGGAAAATGTTCAACACAATCTATTGCAAAATTTACATTTTGGCAAATTGCCCGCCAATTGGTATGAATTCATATATGATCTGCTGACGTCCCAGTGACGGCTAGGGGTGGACTTTTATGAGTAGGCCTATTGTTTTCTAAAAATCGTACATTTGTATAGGATTTTAGAGAATTTGAAGATGACAAAAGAAGAGAATGGGTTCAAAATGTTCAAAACTGCGCATTTATTTCTCACATTGTGACTTTAATTCACTTTAGGCTTCAGTACAACCGTGTTTGCCCGAGGCTTTCAGAAGTTTCTTCTAGTCTTTTGGTCTTGGGGTCAAGATGGCAGCGACAGGAATATATTTGGGATTTCTACATTCTTGCAAAAATACTAGATAAAGTCACGTTTCCCAAACTAGTGCATGACATCACATACAACATACGCCAGTTTAATTAGCTTTGGTGCGTTTCTGTGCCAAAAACCAAACTTCTTATTAGCCTGGAGAGACGAGAATGCTCCTTAAACACCTCTGAGACAAAGTAAGAAATGGCAAACATGATTTGCCAGTTTAACTACAATGTTTGCACAAAGTCTTCACACCATCACTCCAGGAAAAGATGAGAAGTTTCCCAAGGCCTTTTGTAGGATCCTTAGCCCTGTTCATGGTCATTGCTTTAACGTAACAAAGGCGTTACAATGTAATACTGATACAACTGTTTAAAATAATCCGATTAAATTTAAATATAGGGGCGAGTTCCTAAAACATGCACAGCTTTTTCCATCTGTTGCTAAAACATTTTAGTTTTGACAGGATGTGGTGTTAGGTGTATCGCATGTGAAATCACTCTTGTGACTCAGAAGTGAGTTGTGCTTAACAGGTGGTATACGCTAATCACAACTCCAATAACATTTTATTACTCGAACACCTTTATAAACCAGTGGTTAGTGAAACTTGCAAAGGAGAAGTTAGTGTTATTGTGCCAATGTGGTAGCACTTATCTAATTGGCTGTAACGTTTTCGTAACAGGAGTTTAATGCAATTCAAGCTCACAAGCAGTAGTAAAAAGATCGGTTGATAAAAGTATGCAAAGTTGAAAAGCTGTCATTCACTCCTGCACTGGCGTACGTGCGCATTACAATAAATAAACCAAACTTCTCCTTCCTATTAGCAGCGTGCTGTTAACAGAAGAGGGAACGTGCTATTGACGAAGGTCCTAAAAGTTCTGTTATGTTTATGCTTGAAGGGAATCATTTAAATAAGCACATCCAGTGAAAATAAACGCTGTGTGTCGGAGCGAGGAGGAATCAAAACGCTCACAGTTCACTCTCTGAGCCTTAATTAAACTGCGGGGCAGATAGGATTTCTGACTGGTTGTGCATCGCAAGAGTTTGACATAACACAAACAAACAGCCTTTGAGAGAAGGAGAGATCTACGAAACGCTCGTCAATTGCTTTTAAATCCCTTTATTGTTATATTTTTCAGGCTGTCAAACGTTAATCGGAATTAATCGTATCCAAAAATAAAAGTTTGTGTTTACATAATATATGTGGGTGCACTGTGTATAATTATTTTGTGTATGTATATATATATATATATATATATATATATATATATATATATATATATATATATATACACACACACACACACACACATCACACGCATGTATATTTAAGAAAAAAATTAAATATTATTTATATGTAAAATATTTATAATTATATATAATATAAATTATATATAAATCTATATACAGTATATACATGAAAATATTGTATTTATATAAAATAATTATACACAGTGGACCCACATATATTATGTAAACACAAACTTTTATTTTGGATGCGATTAATCACCATTAATTGTTCGACAGCCCTATTTATGCCCTAACTCATGCAACCTAAAGTTTGCAAAAAAACAGATGCTGAACCCAGTAAAGCTGCCTTCAACCAATAGGGAGAGTGAGTTTTAACCAGTTAGAAATGAATTTCCATGGTGAGCACCACCATATGTATAAATAATTGATAGGAAAATTAAAAAATACAGTATAAAGTACATTTACTTCACTTAAATTTCATGAATTTCTATATTCATGTATTGTTTAAAGATGAAATCAGGTTGCAATGCATTATGTACTTGACAGTAATTAGGGATAGTCTGTAGATTTCAATAGTATTGTATTTGTAGCACACAATTATGAGTGCATTCTTAATAAATACATTATAAATAAAAGATGTCTAAAACAAATGTATTACAAAGCTCCTCGGTCTCCCCTGTATAAATGCTGCGTGACAGTAAATGCAGAGACGTTTGCCGTTTATAATCTACAATCCACTGGCAGTATTTGCATTACTACACACAGAGTCTGACCAGCACTAATGGACTGTAGTGAACCGAGCACAGAACTCTGTCTCCCCCTATCGGTCAGTTTCAGAGCATCACTTCAGCGAGTCACTGCATGACTTGATGAATACATGCAACTTCTCTAAACTCGTTGAAAAGAAGGAATTAGAGCGAGTGGAAAGCTTTATCTTTGCTGAGTCACTGAGTAACACACATCCTAGAGCCGAGCATCCCTAAATCAGTCACTAAATAAAGGAATAAAAGCCAGTGGTTTGAATATTAAGCTCTTGGACTGTTTGCATTCGCTTGATATATTTCGTGGTAATATGTATTAGTTTGAACGGTCCGAAAAAAAAACGTTTCAGACCGCGCAATTGGCGCGCGTTTCCAGTATTCAACATGCACTAATTAAGAAAACAGCGCTTTTTGAAACTAATTCAAAGCAGATTTCTCAAATGAAAATGCTAAATTGTGAGTGATAATTATTGAGAGGGAGAGAGAGAAAGAGAGAGGGAGAGAGAGGGGGTGGGCAAGAGGAGGCATCGTTTTCCTTTTCGTCACAGCGCTTATGTTTAAAAGCCCGTGCGCGCTCAGCAGCTGACAAACCAAAGTTCGTCCCTCTCTTGGAAATACTACACGGGAGCGCACAGGGAGCGCTTTGCTTTTGCAGAAACACTCCAGTGCTTAAAAGCGAGCACACATTGGATTTGCAGGAATTCAAAGTTGGAAAGTATTTTTTGGAGGCGAATCTTGCAACCCGAATTCTCTGAGATCGTCTACCTACAGTGTTCGCATGAATCTCCTAGACCCCTACCTGAAAATGACAGATGAGCAAGAGAAGTGTTTGTCTGACGCCCCCAGTCCGAGCATGTCCGAGGACTCCGCGGGCTCCCCGTGCCGTCCGCCTCGGGGTCCGACACGGAGAACACGCGCCCCGCGGAGAACAGCCTCATGGCTCCGGACGGGACGCTCGGAGACTTCAAGAAGGACGAAGACGACAAGTTCCCGGTGTGCATCCGAGAGGCGGTGTCTCAGGTGCTGAAGGGCTACGACTGGAACGCTCGTGCCCATGCCGGTGAGAGTGAACGGCTCGAGCAAAAACAAGCCGCACGTGAAGAGACCGATGAACGCGTTTATGGTGTGGGCGCAGGCGGCGCGCAGGAAGCTCGCGGATCAATACCCGCACCTCCACAACGCAGAGCTCAGCAAAACTTTGGGAAAACTCTGGAGGTAAATACACCAACCATGCATTGCTCGTTTAAAAATAAAATGCAATTAGATATGCCACGGCATTATTGCATGGGCTTAGCGATATTTGCATGCAACAATTTTTTTTTTTTTTTTTGGTTGTGTGTTCATATTGTTCTGCTCTGGGTAGATTACTGAACGAGGGTGAAAAGCGTCCCTTCGTGGAAGAGGCTGAGCGCCTCAGGGTTCAGCACAAGAAAGATCACCCCGACTACAAGTACCAGCCTCGGCGGAGGAAGTCTGTGAAGAACGGGCAGAGCGAGTCCGAGGACGGCAGCGAGCAGACGCACATCTCGCCCAACGCGATCTTTAAGGCGCTCCAGCAAGCAGACTCGCCCGCGTCCAGCATGGGAGAAGTGCACTCGCCCAGCGAACACTCAGTGGGCATATTCAACTTTCCGCGATCAGATCGATCGTTTTTTTGGTTTTGTTTGTTTTGCGCTGTTGTGTCATCTGGGTAGTAATTTGTAATCTAATTACAGTAATCTGATTCCAATAATGGAATACTTATACGCAGATTTAGTTGCTTTTTATTGATTGCGTGATTACAAATTATTCACCAATCAAAATTCATTGATTCTCACTGTAAAAACAAAAAAGGTTCCTGCCTTTATTTTTTTAAGTACAATCAACTTAATTTCAATTTAAATTGCATTAAACGGACATTAAAAAGTTAAACGTGGTTGAAAATTGTAAAATTATGTAATAACATAACTTGTTGATCATATAACTTTTGTATTAATGTAATGCTAGGATTCCCAAAATGTGTAATAAGTTTTCATTCTTGTATTTTTATGTCAATATGGTATTATCTTACGCCAAAAGTAGTTTGATTACGATTACCTGAAACTTGTAACTTGATCTGACATTTTTTAGTAATCTGACCCAGCCCTGGTCATCTGTGCAGTGCTTAACCTTCCTCTCTCTCCCCTCCTCCTCCTCTGATTTCCAAACAGGCCAGTTCCAAGGGCCGCCCACTCCTCCCACCACCCCCGAAAACCGACGCCCAGCCAGGCAAAGCGGATCTGAAGCGGGAAACCCGTCCGCTCCAGGAAAGCACGGACGTGCGCTGCAACATCGACTTCCGCGACGTGGACATCGGCGAGCTCAGCAGCGACGTCACTCGAAACGTTTCGACGTCAGACGAGTTCGACCAGTACCTGCCGCCGACGGGACACGCCTACGCGGGCGGCTATGGGAGCTGGATGGGGAAGAACGCCAGCGCTCGAAGCGGCGCGCTCACCCCGCTCGGCACCGGAGAACCGGACCAGCCGAGGACGGCGCACATCGAGACCGGAACAGCTCAGTCCCAGCCACTACAACGAACAGCAGCAGGGTTCGCCGCGAACACGTCAGCTACGGCTCCTTCAACGTCCAGCATCTGCAACACTACAGCACTTCGTTCCCGTCGATCACCCGCGCGCAGTACGACTACTCCGACCACCAGGGCGGCGCCACCTCCTACTACAGCCACGCCGGCGGGCAGAGCTCCGGCTTGTACTCCACCTTCAGCTACATGAGCTCCAGCCAGAGGCCCATGTACACACCCATCGCTGACTCTACAGGGGTTCCCAACATCCCCCAGTCCAACCACAGTCCTCCTCAGCACTGGGACCAGCAGCAGCCGGTCTACACACAGCTGTCGAGACCCTGAGGACGAGCAGAGACTCGTTACACGTCATTCCACTCTCTTTAGACACACACTTGAATTTTACACACACACACACATGATGAAATGTAGGAAAGAAAGCTGGACTTTGAGATAAACGGCTCCCAACGTGCCTTTTTTTAATCGCCTGAAATCGTGATTAGAATATATATATATATTTTTAGCCTTGATTGCAAGTAAAGAAACATTTTTGAGAAATGGTTCCTCTGTGAGGACTTATTGATTATTGATACTTTAATATGTACTGTGTATGTTTTCTTAACATGTCCTTTTTTGTATTTCCGCCGATCCGGCCCTTCTTGTTGATGTTTCTTGTAGAAAAGTCTATTTTTACTAAACCACTCTTGGTAGTACGGCTTTGGTTTCCTATTTTCTTTCTCTTCTTCCCACTAATAACGACACCTTTTATTGTCCTCATGCAGTGCATTTTATATCTGATAGTTTGAGTTCGTACCCTTTATTTATGTTCCCGTAAAACATCGTCCGCATCCAGCCGTTTTTACAGCTCGCGTCTCGATCCCCCAACATCAGTGCCTGTCAAACGCTGGAAGCGAATTAGCGGAATACCGACGTGGCAGCGGCAGCTGAGAATTTACAGAGTGTGTAACAGCATGTGTCGCAGCTCCAGGAAGTGACCTTTGACCTCTGCCGGTCATTAGCTGCCAGTGTCATCTTACAGCCGGATCCCATCTTAACCCTTTTAATTTATTTATTAGTATTAATTTTATTTCAAAGAAATTATTTGCATTTTATTCTTTAATACTTTATACAAAAAAATGATGTTATTTTGCGCCTCTGAATATGGTGACATATAATCCAACGGGCCATTTAGACAGAGGGCTGGTACTTAATATGGTACGATCCTGTATTCATCATGTTTATTTATCAGTATGTAGATTTTTCTATTTTAAATGTTTATTTGTCCTTATTTCTAACCAGTTGTGTAATGCACAAAATGCTGTTGCAGTTTCTTAAACAAGGCTGATTAAACTGGAAAGTTTTACGATGCTCTAATTGGTTTTTGAGTAGTTAGTTTGTTAGTTAGTTTGTTAGTTTGCTTCAAGTTTTCCCTTTCCACTTTTGTGCTTTGCTCGACGTCAGCGATCTCAGCACTGATGTTGATATCTTTTTTTACACGAGACTGAACAAGTTGTTTTTGTCAAGTTTAACATTTTACTGCCTTTGAAGAAGCTCATCTTTTGTATTATATTTGCAATAAAAGTGAGAATAAAACATAAAAGAGACACCAGTGGCTGTTTATTTCAACAGTGAAGAGCTTGCATGTGTATGGTTTGAGTTTAGCCGGAATGCCAAACTTTAGTTTTGTTACGTAACTCGCTCGTACAGATGAAGCAGCGGGAGGCCCGTACAGTCAGCACATTATAACATCAGTACTGTTGGCGTAAAAAGGAAAGAAAAACAGCTTTTTCCTGTGTGCTTCTCTATGTTTGTGCCTCTAAACAATCCGCAAAGAGAACTATTGACAAGTCCGTCATGCCAAAGACATAATGTTCTCCTGAATTATCGTGATTTTCAGAACTTTTTTATGATTGAGTCATCTTTACCACTTTACAAAACCAGAAACAACACATCTGCTGGTTTTAAACACTGAATAATCACACCACGAGCATTGCGATGATTCACACTCATTTACAGATGGTAAAGTAATGGGGATTGAGAGACTGAACACACTTTGGGACTTTTCATGATGCAGCATATATGCAAAGATCCCTTTGTAAATATGGAATAGTGTTAATAAATATCTGATTCGTATGAGAAGGAGAGACAGACAGAAACAGCAGCCCGGCCCAGTGGAGCTCGGAGATCCATCGGTCTGCAGCTGTTTCAATACGAGCAGTTCTTTATGTTTCCATGTGCACAGAAATTGTTATGACTATTATAACTAACATTTAGCCAGAAAATGAGATGGGACATTTCTGCTCAAAATCTGCACAAACTGCTGAAGTATTTACTAAAATCTCCCTAGATTGGGATCCATCCATCAATACATCCATCCATCCATTGTTCCATCCATCCATCCATCCATTGTCATCCATCCATCCATCCATCATATTGTATCCATCCATCCTTCCATCCATCTATCCATCCATCCATCCATCCATTGTTCCATCCATCCATCATCCATCCATCCATCGTTCCATCTACCTACCTACCTACCTACCTACCTACCTACCTACCTATACCTACCTACCTACCTACCTACCTATCTATCTATCTATCTATCTATCTATCTATCTATCTATCTATCTATCTATCTATCTATCTATCTATCTATCTATCTATCTATCTATCTATCTATCTATCTATCTATTGATCTATCTATCTATCTATTCTAATCATCCATCCAACCATCCATCCATCCATCCAATCATCCATCCATCCATCCATCCATCCATCCATCCATACATCCATCCATCCATCCATCCATCATCCATCCATCCATCATTCCATCCATCTACCTACCTACCTACCTACCTACCTACCTACCTACCTACCTAATCATCCATCCAATCATCCATCCATCCAATCATCCATCCATCCATCCATCTATACATCCAACAGTTCACAAGTTTTGGAAAATTAACACTTTTTAAAGTGACAATAAAGATTCTTACTTTGTTACAAATATGTAAATATATGCTGTACAATTTAACCCTGTAAATTTTTTGTTGTTTTAAAGAATCCTGAAAAAATATATACTACGGTTTCCGCAAAATATGAAGCAGCAGCACAGAGAAATCATCATAGAGTGATTTCTAAAGGATCATGTGACACTGAAGACTGGAGTAATGATGCTGGAAATCCAGCTTTGATCACAGGAATAAATTACAGTTTAACATATATTAGAATATAAAGCAGTTATTCTATTTTATAATAATATTTCACACTTTTATGTTATTTTTGATTAAATAAATGCAGAAGAGACTTCAAAAACATATTTTTTAAACATACACGAACTCCAAACTTTTAAATGGTGTGTCTTTGCATTTTTAATTCCAACACAGTTTGTAATTGCAATTCCATGCCATTAAAAATTCATATAATATTCACAGCTTGGCACGCTTATAAAGACTAGATTCTTCACATTAATGTGCCGAAAACTCAACGCTCACCCTCAGAGACCCAAACGGGGGCAGAGGAAATGGTGGAATGACTGAAAGCAAGTGACAGAGAGTCAAATACAGATAAAGAATGTGAGAGGGATTGAAGGAAAAGAGCTATGACTTCAGCGAGCTCTGCATCTGTAGAAGCCATTAGGATGGTCCTCTCATAACGCTGAACCAGATGAAATGTCTCGCGAGCTCTACCATCGAGTGGGAAACGCTGATGAAAACCAGTGGTGATCGCCATCAGTGTCACCTCTTCTCAGCGCTCGAACGAGCTATTCCCGTGTCCTGAACGTGCTAATGCACCCCTCATTTCAATCAATATGTCTTATTATTGATTACTGCAATAAAATTGAAACTCAGGAATTTAGCATATTAAATGTAGCCGTTCCTGAGTTTTTTATTGCGCTATAAAAACAGCAATATATTTTACTGACATTCTGGAAGAAAACTTCAACTTCAAGAAGTTCTTAATGAAACATCAAAACAGAAGTTTGAGGTGTACTTGAGGTTCGTCCAGATTGTCCCGAAGCAGCGCACACCCTCACGAACCCTCAGGACAGCTGAGCGGAAACAGAGACAGCGATGGAGCGGCCCATTCTGTGGGCAGTTTTCCCAGGAGAAGCCCATTAATATTCCAGAGAGACGGCGTGCAGGGAATCTCTCCTCCGAGCCCAATGGGTGGTCCTTTCAAATGCAAAATAAGAACACAAAATAAGGATGAAAAAGAGGAATCTGGCAACTTCCCACTTCACTGTAACAACGAAACCATGAAAAAAGCATAAAGCATAAAATAAATGCATGCATGCACGACCAAAGCAGGTGGACTGCGGAATTCATTTACGGAAATATAGAATTTGATTAACTAACTAAGATGATGTTTGATTCACTGCATCATTGCAAAAACACCCACTGAATTATAATGTCGGGAGAGTCAGGGGAACTGGAACACTTTATGGTTTTGGTCAATTTGTTCTGAAAATGTTCAGCCTCAAGATTTGAACAGTCTTTGTCAGAAGTCATAATCATTGTCAGATACTTTAAATATACGTATGCAGCACTGCGCTGTTACACTATACGTGAGGCCCACACAGAAGAAAATTAATAGTTGAATAAAGTTATTTGCACACAGAGAGTATTCTCATCGCTTGATAAACTTAAGGTTGAGCTGCTGTAATCACTCGGACTATTTTAACGATGTCTTTGATAACTTTCTGGCCGGCAAGTTTCAATTACAGCTCTCAGATTTAATCAGAAATATCTTAATTTGTGTTCAGAAGATGAAAGAAAGTCTTACAGGGTTAAACAACATGAGGGAAAGTACAGAACACTGGGTTGTTTTAACCCAAATTTGGGTAAAATATGGACAAACCCAAATGTTGGGTTAAAAACGTAATTTAAAATTTTCACCCATAATTTTGGGTGAACTAACCCTTCAATGTGTGCTTTATAAGTACTAATAAACAGACAATATCTTTGTAATATACATTGTAATAAGCAACTAGTTACACTCAAAAAAATGCTGGGTTGTTTTAACCCAATTTTGGGTCAAATATGGACAAACCCAAATGTTGGGTTAAAAACATAATTTAAAATTTTCACCCAGTTTTAATTTTGGGTGAACTAACCCTTCAATATGTGCTTTATAAGTACTAATAAACAGACAATATCTTTGTAATATACATTGTAATAAGCAACTAGTTACACTCAAAAAAATGCTGGGTTGTTTTAACCCAATTTTGGGTCAAATATGGACAAACCCAAATGTTGGGTTAAAAATGCTAATTTAAAATTAACCCAACTTCAACTTTCACTTTCAACTGTAAATTTTTAATTGCATTTTTAACCCAACATTTGGGTTTATCCATATTTGACCCAAATTTGGGTTCAAACAACCCAGCAGTGTTTAGAGTGTACTCTCCCTCATGTTTTTCACATGTAAGACTTTCATTCATCTTCCAGTATTTTTTAGTTACTGACAGAGTTTTCATTTTGGGTGAACTAGCCCTTCAATATGTGCTTTATAAGTACTAATAAACAGACAATATCCTTGTCATATGCATGGTAATAAGCAACTAGTTACACTCTAAAAAATGCTGGGTTGTTTTAACTCAATTTTGGGTCAAATATGGACAAACCCAAATGTCAGGTTAAAAAATGTAATTTAAAATTTTCAACTTTTCACTTTCAACTGTTGGATTAAAAAAAAATGCAATTTATAAATTTAACCCAACAGCTGGGTTTGTCCATATTTGACCCAAAATTGAGTTAAAATCACCCAGCATTCCTTAATGTGTAATATTGAGATTGGACCTTAAACTAAAGTGTTACCAAAAATAAAATTGTTCATTTTAAGTTAATTAAATAAGAGAAATAATGCATTAGTAAATGCTGAAGTTAAGATTACTAACTACTTAACTAATGGTCACCTCATAATATGTCACCAAAATATCTGTTTGATCTACACTCTAAAAATGCTGGGTTGTTTTAACCCAATTTTGGGTCAAATATGGACAAACCCAGCCAATGGGTTACATTTTTAAATTACATTTTTAGCCCAATGTTTGAGTTTGTCCATATTCGACCCAAAACTGGGTTAAAACAACCCAGCATTTTTAGAGTGTACGGTACCATTTTATGGGAGGAGGAATTGTACTTGCATAACCCTGTTATGAGTAATTTATTTAGCGTTACAGTCATCCCTGCTCTCTCATAA
The DNA here is from genome assembly GCA_030378365.1 of Hybognathus amarus. Classification (NCBI taxonomy): domain Eukaryota; kingdom Metazoa; phylum Chordata; class Actinopteri; order Cypriniformes; family Leuciscidae; genus Hybognathus; species Hybognathus amarus. The sequence goes on along the minus strand of JAQIUQ010003226.1, from coordinate 730,118 downwards.
ACAAGCAACTATTCTATTGACGAGGAAAGTAATTATTTTGTGGCCTAATTTTTCGTTGCCATAAAAAGCCAGTCTACTGGGTTGCATCTGCATTGAACTCATTAAAAACATCAGGAGCAAGAATTTGCCTATTCAAATTTCATCCCCCGGGGCGAACATGTTTGCTTATGCTGCGCTAAACAGAATACAGTACGAAGCTTAGCTAAAATGCATGATCTCTCTCTCGTCTCTGCTGTATAACTGTATCTGGACGTTTCCACCTCGACTCCGGCAACATGCATCCTGCTATACCCCTGTGTGTCCCGAAGGATCTCACCCCTGCGCCTCCACATAGCATCATTGTCCCCCAGGAGCTCCACAAAAGGGACCATTTGACCTCCAAACACACCCCCATTTCCTCTCTTTTGAAAGTGTCCTGGCCCACAGAAAGTCTCATTGCGACTCAAAGGAAACTGTACATCAATAAAAGATGGCCAGCCAAACCTCATAGAAAAAAAGCGAAGAAGCACTCGCATTTCACCCCAGCTGAAATTGACGGAGTGGGCCACTTGCTCCCTAGCAACAGACGCCTACAGCACAGGAAGCTACAAGTTCACAGTTCAGATTGGTGTGGCCGGACTCAGGAGTTGAATAGATACCCGAGGCCATTATTCTAACAACTTTTAATGACACTTTGAAAGATGTCATGCATTAAAGGCACAATATGTACGATTTTTTGCATTCAAATATCCATAAATCACTCGAACAATGCTATATATCTTGTTGGCGTGTGTACTTGCATTATCCCAAATGTTTCCAGCAATCCAGAGAAATAGGCTATTTTAACCAGTGTAACAGCCCTGTCATTACCGACGTCATATCTGCTGTTTTAACACCAAAGACTCAGTATACACTGAGTTTCGGTTCATTTTTATGACGCACTCAAGTTTACTTGCATTATTTTACAAAAGCCCGAACGTTATTGTGAATTTACAAAAATAAAAGTAGGCAATTTTCAGTTTGACATATTTGTATGACCAAAATGATATGTTGGCTTTAATTCACTTTTTATGTCAACAGGTTCCACATAACTGGGTTATGTAAAACATAATTTGTTCACCGTACATTCAAAATCATTGAATAAGTCATTTTAAGTGACCCAATTAAGCTTAAATGAACTCTGAAGCAGTGTTAAAGTTGATTAAGCGCCCAACTAAAACACACAATGATCATCATAATGGTGACTTGCTAATTCTGGTTTTCTCCTTCAGTGATGTTGCTTGTTACCATCAGGTGTCTTCAATAATGATCCCTCAATTATTCACTTAATTATCTCATTAACTTTAACACTGCTTCAGTGTTCATCGCTTAAAAGTACTTAATTCCATTATGTTGAAGTTACATGAACAAATTATATTTGTTAAACGTAACCCAGTTATGTGGAACGAGGTAACATAAAAAAGTTAGTTAAAGCCAACATATCATTTTTTTGAGTGCACACCAGAGCCTGTCATGCAGTAAGAGCACTCTCCACACAAACACCTGAATAATAGCGCACATTTATCCAGTATAACGTTAGAGCGAGCGAATTTGTAATGTTGCTGCTACTTACATGTTTTTAAGTGATAAGCCATATTTTAGGTCGATGAATCGAGGCGAATATTTGGATTTCCCGCGTTAACGATCTGTTTTTTTCTGCGACTTAACCGACTAATAAAATGTTGGTTCGACCAATCCTCTTCTAGTCGAATAACTCTAAGCCGAATATTAGGGGGCAGTTCTAATTGTATTGCATGTGCAATTGTAGTGCATCACAAATCTCAAACATGATGTACTTGTGGATAATATAATACCAATAAAATAAAAAGCCACTTTTTTCTCACAATTGCAAGTTTACTTCTTGGAATTCTGACATTATTTCTTTGCGAGATGGAAAGTCAGAATTGCGAAGATATAAAGTGAGAATTGCGTGATATAAAGTCGTAATTGCGTGTTATAAAGTCAGAAATGCATGATATAAAGTCAAGAATTGTGATATATAAACTATTCTGAGGGGGAAAAGTTAGTCTTTTTTCCCCCTTACAATTGGCCTGATAACTCGCAATTGAGAGTTTATATCTCACAATTCTGAGAAAAGATGTCAGAATTTCGACATATAAACTCGCAATTATGTGTTATAATGTCAGAATTGCGAGATGTAAACGCGCAATTGTGAGAAAAAAAAGTTGCACTTCTGTCTTTATATCTTTATATCTCGCAATTCTGACTTTATATATCGCAATTTCAGACTTTTTATCTCACAATTCTGACTTTAAAATCTTCGCAATTCTGACTTTATATCACCCAATTCTGACTTTATATCTCGCAATTCTGACTTAATATCTCACAATTGTGACTTTTTATCACGCAATTCTGGCTTTTTATCTTGCAATTGTGAGAAAAAAAGTCAGAATTGTGAGATAAAAAGTTACAATTATCATTATTATTATTATTTTATTCAGTGGCGGAAACAAGCTTCCATAGTTTTTAACACACTTAAGTTGTTCATAATATAAAAACCTTTGGTTACACTTTATTTTAGGGTGATGTAGTTACATTGTACCTAAGAATTGAGTATTATTAATTAACATGCACTTACTATAGAGTAAGGGTTTAGTTTAGGCTTAGTTACTTGTAAATTATGCACAATTTATAGTACATATAGCAAAGCTTTGGTATTACAACCCTCTCAGTTTGATATTCATTTAGGTATATCATATTATATAATCATATAAAACGAGAATCTGCTGATCCCTGACGACACCAAGTCTGGCATTTAACACACATTAACCTGATGCAAAACCCTACCGGTTTCTTGTAACCAATCGTGACGTGGCAAATGTGCATATTCAAATGGACATTTTATGTTCCATGGAAAAAGTAACAGCACCTTTAGAAGAGAATTTTCATTTCTAAATGAAATAATAACGTAAACTGTGGCAAAAAGTGGGTTTTTAATGGTGTTGTACACTGCATTCACTTCCCCTCCCTCCCATTCCCCAAAGCACCTTATCAAAGGCTCATTATGCAAAGGAATCCTGAAAAGGAAAGTGGTTTCAAGGTTAGAGGACACTTCTTTTTATCTATTCTGCCATTTAACTGCTGCAGTCCACAGGAATAATGCAAATGTGTTATCTCAAAATGAAACCAAATAGTCGAAGGCAAAACCGTGTCATGTGTCATTACTTCACCTGATGCTTTTCCAGTGCATTAATGCACACAAACTAGCCAATGCTATTCTGATGGGTTCAAATGATTCAAGAAGTAACCCAGCTGTGAGGCTCCGGTGGAAAAGACATACGGTCTGCAGCGGAGCAGATGCATACGTGGAGAAGACATCACACGTGTGCCACGTGACAACATCTCATATCTCAACACAAATAAAGCACAGCCATCCACCATATCTTCCCATTCCACTCCCTGCATTTACACACATTAATCCTGTCTACCGGTAGAACGCTTATGATCAGTTCACTAAGTATGATTACATTTAAACGCAGGCTCTCCCTGAGCGTCGGCTCATGTGGTAGAAATAACATCTTTAACCAGGGTAAATACACACGGCCCACGGTCCGCACCTCTCTGTAACCCTGCCCCGATTCAGAGGCTGGAAGGAGTTTACATTGAGAGGCCGGTTTCAAACAACTGATCTGTGAGTCTGGGTTCAGGTTCAGGGTTCACCGACTTCGCTGGAAGTTGTTGGGATAGAAAAGAGCCTTTTCTGCACACGCTCGGCAGTTTGGGAAAATATGCCGAGTCTGAAATGTGGCGATGATGACCCCAGCTGTCCGGAGAGATAAAGGAGCGAGGGGAGCTTTCAGCAGGCGACATGGAAAGGTGTGGACACTGAATATGGGAGGAAAGCTGTTTGGACTGGGGGCTTTTACCATGACGAGTGTGGGATTTTTATGGTCTTATGGGGCTTCCATCTGATTCACATGCCTGGATTACTGAAAATGTGTGGCAGCACCCATTACTAAAATAAAGAACTTGCACACAGAAATGATTCATAATCATGCATTATATTTTTAAACTTTGTCTAATATTATCTAACATACACACAGTACACTCATGTAAAGAGGTAGCTGATAAACATGATTTTGCGGTGAAGTGAATACTACAGAAAAACAATGTAATTTACATGAAAAAAGTTAGTTCAGGCAAGAATTTTAAAAAAGTAAATTCTGTAGTAGTACTCAATTCAATCGTGTTGAAATTAAAGCGTATTATAAAATTAAGTAAAATTACCCAACTTTAAAAGTGTGGTCTAATTCAATGTTATATTGTTTGAGTGAAATGTTGTACAAAGAAATATTAGAAAATAGAATAGATAAATTACTTAACCTTTAATTAGCTACATTTCTTATGTTACTTTCAGTTAACTTAGTTAAGTATACACTCTAAACAACCTGGTTGTTTTCAACCAAAAATTTGGGTAAATTATGGGCAAACCCAAATGTGGGTTAAAATGTAATTTAAAATTAACCCAGCTTCAACTTTCACTTTCAGCTGTAATTTTTTTAATTACATTTTTAACCCGGGTTTGGGTTTGTCCATTTTCTGACCTAACTTCTGGGTCTGAAATACCCCAGCATTTTTTAGAGTGTAGTTGACTGAATTCTATGTGTGAAAATATTAGTGCCTTAAAAAAATTAAGTCAATTTTACTCACTGTTTTTTTACAGTGTATAGCAAATCTTGAATGCACGATTGTTTCCGCAAATTGCAAGCTATATTATCGACCAACAATATATTAAAATATCCAAATCTATCTGCATGTTCATGTAAAACATATAGCTGACAACGTTCGTTACTAAACTATAGTATTTTAATGGATTTTATCACACAGCTTTCAAATGTATACGTTTTAATTTGTTTAGGCTTGGTGCTTTTCATAAACTTTGTTTACAATGTATTCAAGTATAATTCATGATTCTTTTAAATTCTTTAGAGATATTAAATGTTTTAAATCTTTTATTCCTGTTTTGCTCTGAGATACATGAAAAGGATTTGTTTTTGAAGTAAAAATCGCATGTTTGTTTAATTCACCAGTATTTTAACATTAAAGTATAATAATAGGTATGTGACTTAAAGGGATAGTTCACTTTAAAATTAATTTTTGGTATGTTTGATCTTACCTCAAGGGCATACAAGATGGAGGTGTCTTTGGTTCCGCAGTATTTTCAAGTTTTGTATTTTTAGGTTAAACCGTTCTTGTCTGTCAGTGTCATATAATGGAGGTCTATGGTCACCACCTCAAAGAGCATGCACAGAGAAGTCCAGATTAAACATGATTTAATGACTCGTGAAATGTAAGTACACATTGATGGCCTAAGACACGAAACGAGCGGTGGGTGTGAGAACACGAACAGTATTTATATCGCTTTTACCTCTTGCAGCCACTGTGCCGGAAGTGATCTCTCGCGTGTAACGTCACTCATTGTTTACACAGAGATTTCGGATGTTTTACCCTTCACTGTGAAGATCTAAGCATATTTAGATATACAGGAAATCGCAATGGCAGACAGATTCCCACATATATCAGACAAAGTTGATTTTTTTTTCAAAACCGCACAAGAGATCACTTCCGCTAGCGCAGACCGAAGCGTCTGCGCCCTCAGATCTCTTGGACGTGTGGTTACAAGAGGTAAAAACAAAATAAATACTGTTCATTTTCTCACACAAACCGCTCGTTTCGTGTCTTAGGCCATCAATGTGTACTTACATTTACGAGTCATTAAATCATGTTTAATCTGGACTTCTCTGTGCATGCTCTTTTGAGGTGGTGACCATAGACCTGCATTATATGACTGACAGACAAGAACGGTTTGACCTAAAAATATCAAAATTTAAAATTTAATTTTGGATGCCCTTGAGGTAAGATAAAACATAACAAAAAATAATTTCAAAGTGAACTATCCCTATGTACTTTTTCTATTTTTCCTCTCAACAACATAATTTTGACATCGCGTCAAAATACGGAACATACTTTTCATCTAAAATGTATTTAGTTTTGTGTTTGTACTGTGGATTGTGCCATCGACACTCCCTCCTTTCCTCCTCGGAGAAAACGCCTCCTGACCGAACAACATGAGCAAGATGTCTGACAGAAACAAATGTTGCTTCTGAAGAACTTCACAGCTGTGGAGAACACAACCAGGAAGACATCTGACAATCAGGGAAGAAACACACACACACGCACAGGAAAACACGTGTATGCAAACATAAATCATCCGCATGAGGTCACTCCACCCTGACCTCCATATGCAGAAACACAGTTGCTTGCACAGCTGGTGAGGCCACTGACTCACTGCAGCCCCGACAGATGCAAACATTACCCATAATCCCCTGATCACCAGAGCAAACTGCTTTTGTAGTCGCCCCAGTCTTGATGTCTTACACTACACTACTAAATGTGAGCAGTTTTCTTCTGACGGACAGAGACATACGGACACAGACCTCATCGAAGTGTGACCTACTGAGTAAATATGATTGTCCTTATCAATATTTTTGCCTTGTTTTCTAACAAATACACATCATTCTTAAATCAAGATACATTTAGTTGGGGAGCAAAATGACTTCAGATATAAAGTATCAAAATAAGATTAATTTTAAAGGAGTAGGGGAGAGCGGGGCACAAAGTAACACTTTTTGACTTTGTCAATTTGTGTAAATCTACTTAGGGTTTAGAGTTTTTTTTTTTCCCCACATTAATTTCCCACATGTCTAGCACAATTATGTGGTTTTGTTTTATTAATACAGTGTATACTTTTTTCTTGATTTACCCTGAAAGAATGGAAGTGAAATGTGACAACATGCCCCATAGGTGGGGTACATTGTAACATGTGAGGGGCATACTGTAACATCACCATACGACAGCTTAAAAATGCTATCTGATCTCATCAAAAACATATGCAAGTCAAACCAAAATATTTTCTTAATAAAATACAATTATTAACTTTTTCATACAAAATAACGGCATTTTTTAATAATTAAAAATAAACTAATTTTTGAGTTCGACAACAAACACATCGGAAAACACAGCTATACAGCATAATTCAAAACACAATAATACTTAATCTGAGCATTGACTCTCAGTCTTTATTTACATGTTTCTCATGTTTTCTCTATAAAATTCATAAAAGTATAGAATATAATATCATATTTCTAATAGGGGCACATTGTAACACAGTGTTACAGCATGCCCCAACTGCACAACTGTGATTTGAAACCCTGCTAGTGTCTTAGCTCAGCAAAGCATTGAAAGAACTAAATCAACTGTTTAACAACATATTGGAGATTAAAATAATATCAGATTTGTCTCATTTTAAATAAACACAAAAATAAAGACGACAAATCAACTTAAGTAAGAAATGTACTTTTGCTATGGTTAAATAGATGTTCAGTGGATCTTACAAAGATTTTGGAATTTTGGCGCATTTTTTCTCTATATAGTGTTGAAATGGCAACTAGCAGAATATACCAAGTTTCGCCAGTGCCAGCATGTGTGGGAAGTATTTGAAGCCCCAATTGTGTACCTAAGCTCTGGCCCCGCGATTACGTATGCCGCTCGCCCTCTGAGTTCGCTTTAAAAAAAGAAAAAAAACTTTTGCCTCACAATTCACTGTCACGCCCCATATGCAGTCCAGTAGATGTCCATGTCTTTCTTTCTTCAGTCCAAAAGAAATTGGTTTTTGGGACAGGAAACATATTCCAGGATATTTTCTCCACATAATGGACTTCAATGGGGTCCGAATACGGTTCAAGGTCCGAACTGAGAGTTTCAGTGCAAACTGCAAACTGCTTCAAAAGGGCTTGAAACGAATTCCAGACGATGAGCAAGGGACTCACATCTGAGTCAGCGAAATGGATTTCGCTCATTTATTGAATAAATAAATAACAAAGATTAGAGCTCTAGGCAAGCTCAGATGCCCCGCCCTTGCCCTGTTCTGTGCCATGCTGCGTTCGTGCACTCTCCTGTTCGAACTCGCTCATAGAAACCAGCGAATCTTTTTTGAGTCATTTGGTTCATTCGACGAATGAAATGAATGAACAGTTGATCTGGGGAATATTTTGTCATTTTATGAATGAAGTTTGAACACCAGAGTCACGACGCGCATCACAGAACAGAGCAGCGGCGAGCATTTGAGCTTATAAAACTTAGCACTTTGTTGTTGTTTGTTTTTTTTGATTAATGAGCCGAGTTTCGTTTCAGCTGGATAAGACCTTTGCTCAGTTGTCTGGAATAGTTTAAAGCCCTTTGGACAGTTTGCACGGTACGCTTTCATTTGGACCTTGAACAGTTTGGCTCCCCATTGAAGTCCATTATGGAGAAAAATCCTGGAATGTTAGTCGGCAGAGACCTTAATTTACTTTTTGGATGGAGAAAGAAAGTACATGGACATGCTTGCAATGACATGGAGAGTGAGTGAATTACCAGCAAGAGCTTTTTTTTTTTATTTTTTTTTTTTAAGTGAACTACTCCTTCTAAGTGACTTCATGCTGAAAACAAGACAGAATATCTGCCATTGAGGTGACGGGAAACTAAAACTTTCAGTTTAAACTACAAGAGTATTTTTCTTACCACATTCACAGATATCTTGTCTTGTTTAAAGCATAGAACTCACTCTAATATATATATATATATATATACATATATATATATGTATATATATATATATATATATATATATATATATATATATATATATATATATATATATATATATATATATATATATATATGTATGTATGTATGTATGTATTATATATATATATATATATATATATATATATATATATATATATATATATATATATATAAGTGATTTTATTTTCCAATTAAATGTATCTTAATTTAAGAATGTTAGATGTTTGTACTGGAAAACACAAACTAAATGCTCAAAGTGCATTCACACATTTTACACTGCAAAAGGTACAAACATTTATCATTATTAAATCAAGATACATTTACTTGGGCAGCAAAATCACTTTAGATATAAAGTCTCGTCTCCTGAATTATTTTTATAATTTTTTATCAACATTAAGTAAGTTTATGCTTAAATACAGAACAAAAAATATACTATATATTTTGTGCAGTGTAAAATGTGTGAATGCACAAACACACACTCACACAACTCTCCAACCCCACAAGTTGCTGGGCTTTATGTCTTGACGGTGCATATATCACTAGAGATTAGCAGAGGCATGCACTGCACAGCCAACAGATGCAGCAATTCGTCACTTTTTATCTCTTCCTAACACACACACACACACAATTCCAAACACTTTCACCACCTGATGCACTGCGTGAACTTTATGTGCTGCTGAGGAGAGTGTGTGTTTGTGGAGGGGTGGAGCATTATAACTTTTTTTTATATTCATAAACCACAACTTGTTCGCCTCACAGAGATCAGAGACCGCCACGACTCACACCTATTGGGCCTTCCTGGAAGATGAGCTGACACTGATTATAGCCTGTGACATCTCCTGAGACGAACAGTAAACCAGACGCTGGGTTTCACACGCATGCACTTGATCTGCTTTCACCTGAGGATCTTTGGCCACTCGCTCACAAAAGATTTAACAATTAACCCTATACAAGCCGACTGGATCATATTTGAAAGGCCTCCAAATGATCAAAACTTTGCTGAAAAACCTGTCGTTTGATTGCTATACAGTAGTTTAGATTTTTTAAGAAGTAAAAGTCATTTTAAAAATGAATACGAATGAATATGTTAAATCTAATCAATAAAATTGAGGCAACAGATTACAATCAAAAGTATTAATTAATTTTAACAAATTAAAATTGAGTAATAATTAACCAAATTAATAACTTAAAAGTTAACCATTTAAAATGAGTAGAATTCACACATTTTTCAAACAAAATTATTCGAAAAACAGACTGCACTTTAAAAATTAGTATGACTGAATATGTTAAATCTAATCAATAAATTGAGGCAACAGATTACAATCAATAATATTAATTAAAAATTAGAATTGGGTAAAAATTAGCCAAATTAATTACTGAAATAATGATTATGTTAAAACACAACCAACACCATCAGATCACCTAATCTATTTGTTCATCTGGCGGTTATAATTCACGTATAACAGCCAATCAACATCTTAAGCTTATGATTTAAGGGTCAAGAGCCCAACTAAAACACACACTGTTCACCATAATGGTGACTTTAAAATTACGTTTTCTTCTTCAATGATTCTTTTTGTTATCATCAGGTGTCTTCAATGATGGCAATTAAAAAAAATAGTTCTTAATTCATCCTTGACATCAGTCTGTTTTTCTGATATTTTTGTTTAAAAAAGTGTAAATTCTACTCATTTTAAATGGTTAACTTTTAAGTAATTCATTTGGTTAGTTATTACTCAATTCTAATTTGTTAAATTTAATTGTAATCTGTTGCCTCAATTTTATTGATTAGATTTTAAAAAAATATATTGATGAATATTCAGTCGTACTCACTTTTACAGTGTATAATGTTTAAAACGTCCACCTTCAGCTGGTGGTTGCTGTGAAATATTTACTGATTTTAATAAAGTAAGCTATATTATTAGTAATATTTCAAGATAAAAACCTACTGGACTGAAGCCATTCAGGTTCACTTGATTATTCATGCATAATTTTTTAGAGAAACTTTCAAATATGTGTATGAAATATTATCCATCAGGCTTTTGAGCAAGGTTTATTTGTTCATATCTCAATCATCACTGTATTGCGTTGCATTATATGTTTTAAAACTACAGAGCTTTGATTATAAAACTAAGCATTTAAATGTCATCTTACTGAGGCATTTTATTGGTAGATATAGAGTGACACCTGCACTCTAAAAAAATGCTGGGTTATTTCAACCCAAATTTGGGTCAAATATGGACAAACCCATATGTTGGGTTAAAACATTTTAATTAAAAAAATGTACAGTTGAAAGTGAAAGTTTGAAAATGACATTTGAAAAATTGAAATGACATTTTTAACCCGACATTTGGGTTTGTCCATATTTGACCCAATTGTGGGTTAAAACAACCCAGCATATTGTTTGGAGTGTGATATTGCATTTTATGCTAGTACTGCTATACTGTTATAAAGATGTTATTGATTTACTTTACAAGACTATCCATGCATATTTTTTTTAGAAAAATCATGTTCAAATATGAGTATCAAATATTATACATCAGGCTTTTGAACAATGTTACATCTTACCTTTACTTTTTCTCTCACTTTATCATTCTACATGAGCCATAAAAAAAATGATGTACACTCTAAAAATTGCTGGGTTGTTTAACCCAATTTTGGGTCAAATATGAACAAACTCAGCCATTGGGTTAAGTTTTTAAATTGCATTTAGAAACGCAATTGCTTTTGGCTTTGTCCATATTTGACCCAAAATTGGGTTAAAACACCTCAGACTTTTTTTGATTGTATCAAATATGATAAATAAAAAACATGCAAAATATATATAAACAAACAAACAACAAAAAAATGGAGAAAAGCATATACGCGTCACATTCAGTTATACAGAAGGTCTTCTCCTGAGTGTCTTCAGTGCGGCCCTAAAAACACGGCCTTAAAATATCACACAACAGCTGAACAAAGAAAGACAAGACACCAGGTGAGCACAAACACACAGGCCTGTTTTTGACATTTAGCACTGGGTTTCTGGAGCCCACTGACAATGAGAAGGACAGCAGGAGAGAAAGCTATGGAGATGTTAGTCTTTTCACACACATCTTCACTACAATCTAAAATAAATAAGGTTTTGGCTCAGCAAAACAAATTAATGCAATCATGCATAAGTCATTTTGAGGTATGAAAATTATATTCAATCAACAAACTACACTGAGTTAGAGCATTCCCATTGAGATTATACTTTATTTTGATGCTCTGCTTTAGACATTCTGCTAACTATAAGTAACTTTACAACATGTCAGCTAACCTGAGTGTTAGACTGGTTAGGGTTAGATGTTAAGGTTCGGGTTGGTAGATTAAGTTGACATACTTGCAAAGTCACGTATAGTCTAATAACTTCATGACATGTAGTTGCAAAGTTAGTAGTAGAATGTCTAAAGTGGACTATTGAAAATGTGTGTAACACTTTACTTGAAAGTGGTGTGCATAAGACTAACATGACATAATCATGACATGACATATGTATTGAATATGAAGGAAGTTTCATGCATGTTTATGACAACTGTCATTAAGTGTCATTCGCTCAATAATGCAAATATTTGAATGCAAATATGACATTGTTTAAGATGTTTTTTGTTATGACATCTTGACATAAACCAATACATCATAACCTGTCAGTGTCTTTGTCATGACTCGACATTAAAATTAAGTTAAACTGTCATGTGGTTGGCTTTGACATGTGGAAATTATGATATATTGGTTTATGTCAAGTCGAGTAACAAAGACATCTGAAGCAATGTCATATTTGCATTAAACATGTCATAACTGAGCGAATGAGCACTAATGCCTCGTTTCCACTGAGCGGTGCGGTACGGTACGGTTCGGCTTCGGTACGCATTTATTTGCGTTTCCACTGTCAAAAGTTGTGAATGGTACCAAAAAGCCGAACCGTACCGTACCACTATTTTGGGTACCCTTTCGTTGGGGTACCTAGCACAGTGAAAGGGTACTAAAAGGTGGAGCTAGACTCACTGCAGAACGGTGATTGGTGGACAGAGTATCGTCACTCGCGCGTGCTACAAGGGCATTAGAAGCATACAGTTGAAATATAATTCTACTGTTATTGTGTCACGAAATGTAGTTTTAAGAGTTTTTCAGGCGAGAAAGTAGTTTTTTAAAGCTCAAATCTGTGGTTTATTTATAGATTTATGATAATTTGACTGAGATCCATTTCAAGCGATCACCGGACGCTCGCGCTCGTGTCCCCGCCTGGAACAGCCTTTCCTCGGCTAGTCGCTCTGATGTTTGCCGCTGACTCGGACGTCTCTGTAGTGGTTAAACATGAGATATAGTTCGTCTTGTATAAACCTAACAGGTGATCTTTGGTCTCGTGAATCTATAATTCGTTCCCTGGCCAATAGTTTTGGGAGAAGGCTACGTGAAGTTTCATATCTTTGAGCGCTGAATTTGTATATTTGACTGACTGAATTGTTTCTTTATGTTATTTAAGCTTTACTGTATATCTGTTTGTACCTTTTACTTATACTTTTATAATGGCTATTATTGATAAAACTGAAATGCAACAAAAATAGATAATTTTGTCATTTTTTAAATTCTATTACAAGATCATCTGTTGTTGTTTATTGCAACATTTGTACCAATACGATATGCAATACATTACATATTGCCTGGAATATGTTTAATATTTTTACATTTAAACGAAAAGAGGCAGGGTTGTGTTTTATATTTAGTTTTGTTATAAATATAACGACATACATGCAGTGAATACAATCAATAGGCTATGCGTTGCCTGAACCACATTTGTGTGTTTTATAATGTTTAAAATGTATTGAAATGAAATCGAAAAGAAGCAGAGTGATGTTTTATAACATATTTCGTTTTAATTATTGCCTAAAATGTACATACAGAGATAACCGCGAGTCGGCAAGCCAGAGCGAGCTGAGTGGCGCGTTAAGAACGCATCGCGCTGTTCCATTAGCAGGGATCATTCTCCTGAGTCAGACTTTGCGATGGCTTGTTTCTAGTGACAAACATGCCCGAGAAGCAAGAACAAGATCTGCTGTGCTGTCTGTCATCCATTGTTGTTTACTATGTCGCTTTCTTCGCGCGAAAATTACGTCGATCCGCTTCTTTCCAGCAAACACCACGCCTATCAGGGAAAGGTACTGTTGCGATGGAAACGCAAGGCCTGATCATGGTGTACCCGATTCGACCCGTACTGTACTGGCACCGTATCGTACCGTTTCCTCAGTGGAAACGAGGCATTAAGTTGGCACAAACATGCATAAAACATCCTTCATATTCATAACATATCATGTCATGATTATGAAGGTGTCATGTTAGTCTTATGCACACCCCTTCAAGTAAAGCGTTACCGAAAGTGTTACCCTAATTTAGCAACTAAATGTGAAATATGGTGGATATATAATATAATATCATATCATATAATAATATCAACATTGAGTGTTGGCATTGGAACCAATTAACCTTGTTTAGGCTACTTCGGTTCAAATTAATAGTTATCGTAGTGCATGTTGATTGTAACTTATTTAGCATGTAAACTCAATGAACAATACGTTTACTGGCAATAGCACAGTCATTGCTCATCCGGTAGTGTAAACCATTATTTAGCCTAACCAGTCAAGGAGCACATACTGGAAAGTATCTTCATAATTGCAAAATCCGTTTCTCTAATTTTGCTTGCAGAAAACTGCTGCTGCGCTCTATTGGTTTGCATCAATCTGCATGAACTTTCTCCATTTTCCATCCGCTTTTCCCTCTCGTTCTCACCCAGACCAACGGACTCCCATTTCTGACCTCAGTCTTGCTTTCTTACGTTTGTAATTTCACCTCTTTACAAGCACAACAAGACCAAAACAACATTTGGTGTCCAGATTTACCTACGGTTTTCTCATCCAAGCCGACGTCAGAGCGCCTCCTTGATTATCTCGTCCACGCTTGAACACCACTGGAAAAAAAGAAATTGGAGAGAAGACCATTACTCAACCCACAAGTATAGTTGCGCATGGAAAGGGATATCCTTTCACAGGTCAGTGCTTTAAAGCTGGCAAAATCTGCTCTGTTATTAAATCTCATTTAGGAACAGACACCACAATCAGAAAGCATCTGATAGTAATAAAGAAGCAGTGGAAAAAAGTCGAGCGCGTTTGAGACTGAGATAATAAGAACATCTTGTGCTTCGTGAACAGAAAACTGACCTGCTCCCTGCAGAAAAATATTCTAATCAACATCTGTAACTTGATCGTTTTGATCGCTACAATAATAATTTAACTGATTGACTCCACAGAGTCGTTCATTTAAAGATCATTAGCTTTGTCATATTTTACTCCTGTGTGAAATGTGCTGAAGTTGTATTTATTTTGGAATAATTCACAGACTCTCATTACGCAGTCCTGTTTTTAATCCCAGCGGTCGATCAAATATGCTATAATATTTTCATTTTTAATGCGGAGGACAGCCAGAATATTAAAATTACACAAAATTACCCATCTATGGTTGATGTCACATACTTGCTACTGTACACTAGTTGTTTTGACCCAAATTTGGGTCAGATATGGACAAACCCAAATGTTGGGTTAAAAATGTAATTTCAAATTTTAACCCAACTTCAACTTTCACTTTCAACTGTACATTATTTAATTGCATTTTTAACCCAACAATTTGAGTAGAAACAACCCAGCATTTTTTAGAGTGTGGGAAAAACAAGTGATGTTAATTTTGACAATGAAATTACTGCCAAAATGTTGTTGTTTTTTTACAGTATAAAAATTGCTGTGTTGTTTTAACCCAATTTTGGGTCAAATATGGACAAACCCAAATGTTGGGTTAAAAAATGCAATTTATAAATTGAACCCAACAGCTGGGCTTCTACCCAATTTTGGGTCCATATTTGACCCAGAATTGGGTTGAAACAACACAGCATTTTTTAGAGTGTAGGGATAAAAACGAGGCAAAAAAGTAAATTATAACTGATAATTAAAAAATAATCAAAACTTTATATTACAACTCGCATTTACACATGCATGATGCTTGTTGAATAAAATTAGATGCATTTTTTAAAGTAAAATAATGAATATTGTATTTGAAATATGGACTACACTCTAAACAATGCAGGGTTGTTTTAACCCAATTTTGGTTCAAATATGGACAAACCCAAATGTTGGGTTAAAAAAATGCAATTTATAAATTTAACCCAACAGCTGGGTTTGTCCATATTTGACCCAAAATTGGGTTAAAACAACAGCATTTTTTTAGAGTGTAAGGATAAAGACGAGGCAAAAAGTAAATTATGACGATAATTAAAATATAATCAAAACTTTATATTACAACTCATATTTGCACATGCATGATGCTTGTTGAATAAAATGTTGAATAAAATTAGATCCAATTTTTAAAGTAAAATAATGAATATTATATTTGAAATATGGACTACACTCTAAACAATGCTGGGTTGTTTTAACCCAAATTGGGTCAAATATGGACAAACCCAAATGTTGGGTTAATTGGTATTTTATGGTATTTTAAATGGTATTTTTAAAATTTTAACCCAACTTTCACTTTCAACTGTGATTTTTTTACTACATTTTTAACCAAACATTTGGGTTTGTCCATATTTGACCCAGCATTTTTTTAGAGTTTATACTAAAAGACTTAAATTAAGCAATTTTCATCTTTTAAGTTATACGAGATTCAACTAAGAATGTAATTGAAGTTGAAATTACTTAAACATCCAAGTTGATTGTACTTAAAAATCTAAGGCAGCAACTTTTTTTTTTACCGTATACAAATAATAATTCATTGTTACACTGTAAAAAAAATATTGAAGGTTTAACTTAAGAAATTTTTTTTTTGTATGATACCTGTAGAAATATATAGCATTCCCATTCGTTTCAATGGCAGTTGCTCGGCTGGTGCAGAAACCTCCAGATGTGAAATCTACCATCTTCACTCGTATTTCCAGCCAATCGCCTGACTGTCATGTGACCAATCCCTGTGGAGGGGCAGAAAATAAATGACATTACTGATCAGCCTCTGACATCACAATAACATGTAAATTCCAAACTAATTGCACTAGCACCTGTCCTGAGCTCGCATCAAAGCAAGTAAGGGGAAATATGATTACTGTGAGATTAGACCACTGGTAAAACAACTTCTACAACATAATAAAGAAGAAAAGAAGATATTTTGAAGAATGTCAGGAACCAAACAGTTGATGGACTCCATTGAATTCCATATATGGAAGGTCCACGGACCACATTCTTCAAAATACCTTCTTTTGTGATCAGTAGAAGAACGAACTTCATTCAGGTTTGGAACAACTTGAGTAAATGATGACTGAATTTTCTTTTTTGGGTGAACTATCCCTTTAAGTACACAAACCCACACAGGCGTGCACACACCAAAACACATGCATATGCATGTGAATCCGTAGAGCCCCCCCACAGGATCTCTCCTCAGGATGCCTGATGATGTAATTCTCATTAGTCATAATGATTGACAGGTAAGAGGGAGTTTGAGATGAGTGACAATCACTCGTTTACCCTGGTTCGGTTTCGCGCTCACGTGTACACACACCCCTCTCCTAAACCTTCAAACAGGACATCGCCCATCTGGGTAGGGGGTGGAATGCCAGTCCCAATTCATCCATCAGTCATTGAAGAGGAGAATTAGGGGTCCTTTCAGTCCAGTGAGAGAGGCTGAGAAAAAGGTCATCTGCTTCTGACTCACAAAATGAGACATGATCCAAAAGCCTGACATGTGGCTGACAGAAGACTGGGGAAGGATGAATACAACACCAAGCATGAAATATCTTCCTGAAATATTTTGAGAAGAATGTAAAGGGATATTTGGTTGCATCTGGTTCACTGATAAACCATTGAGGAAAGTGTTTTTGATATTTGAAGAATAATGCAATCCAGAAGTTTCTGGCCCCATGTCGTCTGTACAGAATTGCCATGCTTACAATTTCCATTGTACACCAACAGAAAAGATCAAGCATGTTCCAAAATTGACAAAATGTCCCCACAAAGATGGTAATATCCGAAATGTTTGTCTTTGTGGGAACGGTTTTGGTCTCCATGAAGAAAACATTATAAATCATACTAAGTGATGTTTTTCGAAGATGTAATAATGCAGAATGTTTTCTGTGAACGGGTAGGTTTAGGGACAGAGTATACAGTTTGTACATAAAAGAAATCATTAAGTCTATGGTTCCCATACAACATGAATCGCTGAATCACTGTAATACATGAATTTTTACCCTGAAGTGGCCAAAACCTGACAAAATCTTCAAAAACCTCCCTTTACTGTGCATTCACACCAGACGCGAAGTAGCGATGCATCTCATCCTTTAGCCCACACAGAACACTATATGACCAAATGGTGTTAAACACTGACGCACATGGCACCCTTTATCCGTTGCATATAACATGCGCTGTGATGGGTAGGTTTAGGTGTGGGGTAGGGTAAGGGTAGTCCCATATTACACTATAGGATTTATGATGTATTGAGTTCGCGTGTTATATAAACGATAAAGGGTACCATGTGCGTGAGTATAGCGCCGTTTTGTCATAAAGCGTTCTATGTGACGCTAAGGGATGTGAACGGCTCTGGAATGGCGCGGTCAAATTCGTGCCTACCGCGTTCTAGTGAATACGTCTGAACACTTTGAATCCATTCGCATGTCAAGAGCAAAATTGCCGCGTGTAAAAAACAAAAGTCTGAAGCGAAAATTTACGCACGTCAGAATTCAGAACCCGTTGGCGGCCATCTTTTTTCTGTTGATCAAACATTAATTTTTCTCTCACGTCCAGACACGAACTTATGCACATGTATGTTGGTTGTCTTTACATTATAATAATATTTCATATAATCTAGATATGGAATAAATAACATTCAATACAAAATGAACATGTCTCGGATATTGAAATAAAGTTTTAAGTGATAAAATATTTGCTTTGTTGTGCATTAGGACCACACCAGGCATTTAGTCACATTACAAAATAATTTATTAAAGCATCCAGATCCTTCACCACATGAGCAAGCAGCAGGCTCCTGATTGGTTAACGCGGCGCAAATTCACGCCAAAGTTCAGATTTTTTAACTCGAGCAGCAGGGCGCGATTCGCGTCAAACGTCTTGAATGCACAAATAGCACTAACTAAATAATTCGCGCTTAACGCGTCAGACACTCAATTCGTACCATTCGTGCGAAACGAGGCGCGTCATCGCATCTGTACCGCGCCACGCTTCGGAAATAGACAAGCTTTGTTTACATAATGCCCCAAGCAAAGATATCCCGTCAATTTTATTAACTTTTATAAACCCGAGAAAGTATAATCACAATGAACACATCCAAAATGAATTATTTAACATATAACAACTGCAAAGCGTCTAAATTCGTAAACAAAATTATTTACGCACTTAAATCCAGCATAAACTCCCTCACAATTTGCATATTTTTAAATCTCAAAACAGACGTCACATCCCAAACCGCACATCAATTGGATGCCGACTGCGTTTTTCACTTGATATTTGCATAAAGTCGAGAACTGCCCAACCTTTTAACGCTTCTAACGTTTTCTCGCTGTCAATCCCAAAATGCACTACGGCAAGCGCGAAGCTCGCACTTCCACTTTCGCTCGCTCGCACCACGCGTGAGCTGGGACACGCACCGTGAAGCCTCACTTCGCGCCACAGGAATTTTTTTACGTGCGTAACGCGTCTTTGTCATCTGACTTAACATTGAAATTATTCGCGCCTGACGCGCTCATTTGTAAATCTGGTATAAAAATTTAACGTTTTTAAAAATGTAAAATGCAGAATGTTTTGTGTGATGGGTATAGTTAGTGTAAGGGGAGAGAAAATATAGTTTGTACAGTATAAAAAACATTGCATCTATGGAATGTCCGCATTTGTAGCTAAGTAAACGTGTGTGTGTGGTGGGGGGGGGTCAGGGTGACTAGTTATCCATCTAGATTGCAGATGAACTAACTGGTATGAGCATGATGGACGTAGTGAAGACCTGGCAAACCAACTGCTGTGAGACTCAGCAAGACTCTTTCCCTCACTCATGCACATATGCACATACATCTGTTCCACATTAACACATTAAATGCCTCAAAGGGTGTTTGAAAACACTGTGGTGATCAATTGCATCTTAAATAATCTGTGGTTTCGATTGTGCCAAATTCTAATTTATAGTGTGTACGCATCAGAGAGATTTACTTCAGAAAAGATACCAGAGAGTCTCTTAGCATCTACAGGTCCGCACTGAATCACACCGTCATCTTGAATGTAAACTCATACAGTGTGTGAATGTCCTTACAGATAGCTTCACACATCATAGTTTGACAGGTAGTGTTCCCTAAAGAGTGTGTGACACCATTTGTCAAACGTCAGATTCTAGCGTGAGTTATGAAGGCCACCTAAAGCTATGTGACATTCAGTGCTTATGGCCCTTTATGGTTGCTATGGGAAAGTAGGAAGAACAATGCAACTGGCAACGACAGCAATCTGTCATAGGGGTTAACGCAAAGGACCAGAAAGAGGATCCGAAGATTTCACACCCATCATCAGTAATAAGAAACAATGCGTTGTGTCATTAATCAAAATCACATCTGACTGCTCTCTGTCAATCCGTCAGTCCAGCAGTCCATTCCGCATCCATCAAACTCACTTTCGCTTTCAAAATGCGCCCTCCTCCCTCATGTGTTGCACTGTCCACAAATAGTTATTCGAATCTTGACAGAACATTGGGCACAATGCTGTATCACCTCCCACTCATCTCACATTCATCATTGTCAGCTCTACTGAACGCACGCGCTAGTCAATGATGTGATAGTGGGAACTCCTGACACACGAAGAAAAAAAAAACATTTGGATGAAATGTGACAATTTCACATGTCAAGAGAAATTACAAGACAGACCTCCATGCACCAACAGTGTGTGTGTGTGCTTTTCAACGTGATGAATGAGGAGTCTGATCCATCAGGGCCCCAGACAGTCCAGACAGGCCCACATGCTGAGACCCACATTCTCCCTGACCACCCTCAGAGAGGCGGGCCACGCAATTGACAGGAAATGACCTCAGTAGCAACCCTCTCAATTATGGTCATATCCATTATATCTGGCTTTTATAGCATGGCATCATCACTCCAACACAATACAACAGATGCACTTTAGTCAGACCAGACATGTTGTCAAATCAGACATTCATCCTTTTTGATAGACTACTAAAGACAATGCTTACTGTCAATACAAAACAAAAGCATGCACAATTTCTGAGTTTTGAAAATGGATAAAACATGGCGTTTCAATGGTGTTTTCTTCTCTATGAGACTAAAACTCACAGATAATCTATTGGAACAATCAGTGAGATGGTCAGAAAACAATTGGAAAACCATTAGAGAGGAAATGAGGTCAATACCCTGTTTTTTCTTTCATAATGATGATGGCAATATGATTATGGTATGTGGTTGTTTTGTAGCTTAATAGTGAGGCCGGATGACAGTATATTCTGTTCAGTCAAGCATGATCACTCCCATCTGCTAGTATGCGATTACCGTTTTACACTTTAACATTCAAAACCGCCCTCCGAATCTCTCACACACCTGTAATTGTTGCAGATTATGTGCCAAAGTTTAGGAACTTTGGGGTTGGATTACTGCATAACCACTTTCCTACAATTGTCTCTTAAGATTACTGTTCTCCTGTCACTTTCTTAATAAACTTTTGAGCAGTGTCTTTGTTCATAAGTGGGCTCTCCTGCAGGGAAATACCGGGAGTGAACACAGATCGTTTCCTCAATTCTCCAAAAATTCCATTCCCATCTAATTGAGTCGGGTTCAGAAACCATCACAGGCCATGTAGGATATGTTTACCCCCAACTCCATCACTTCTTCAAAAATGAGACGTCATGCCAGCCAACAGCCAACTGATCACTTCCATATGCGTTTGTCGTCAGGTTGGACCCAGACGTGCCCCTTTCCTTCTGACTTGCACTCATGGATACTTCCACACACACTCATACACACTCCTCATCCACACGCCAATGGAAATAAGAGGAGCTCCCTCCACACTTCATACTCTCCTACCTCAGATGGATAGCCCCAACAGTTGAGGGCTGCCTTGTGGCTGAGGTCATTACCGTGGATGTTTTGCTTCAATTATTGAGATTTTCAAGTATGTACAGTGGATATTAACCAAAAGAAACTTTATCTGCTACCTCAGCCCTAAGTTCAATCCAGAGACGGTCTTCTGAGGCATTTTGTTCCCACGACAAAACACCAATATTCCCTGTGCAAACAAACGAGAGGCCTTCGCCTGCTTCTGCTCAAGCGCCCCTTGACGGCAAATAATCACCACCATACACCTCACCCTTAATCAAAACACCCCTACAGACTGACGATGGTAGATCCCTGCTTGCTTAGAGGACACCCCACTGACTCTCCAGGCTTTGAGAAAAGGTTAACAGTGAGGGGAGCAGGACTGAGGATTATCAAAGCAGACTGAGAGAATTCCACGTGTTGGTTTTAGAGAAGGACCGGCGACTCGTCTGTATTGAGAAACCACGGCACACCCTTCTGGTAATTCCAGCTTTTTTTACATTCAGATGAAACAAAGATTGAGGACATGGAAACAAAGATGCATATCCTCCAGGCCACCAAATCCACCTGTAATTATGTTTGTATGAAGAAAATCCCCACCCAACAGTTCATACTTTTCTAGAGCGTATATGCACAGCAGAACCTCTTTTGGCCTATTGACTTCACTCTTATGCAGCAGACATAAATTTCAAGGGTTATCACTGTCAGATTATGATTATGAGGAAATCTTGGGAAGCAGCCACCACCACAAGCCTTTCATCTAAAAATTTGACCATGTTGTGCCTGAGTTATATTCTGACTGAAAATAGCAGGGAAAAGACCCTTTTATTTTGAGCTCTTGCGTCAGCAGTCGCAAAGTACCCTGGCATGATTTGTGAAGCTTTGCCTGGAAACAACCAAAGATGTTGCTGGCTTGTAGATGGCAGAGATTAACTAAATTTATGCTGGAGCAGCACCTCAATGCTGACCTTATCAAACTAAAGTTTGAAACGGAGTGTACAAACTGTATAAAGTCATAAAGCCAACTGTGCTCCAATAAAAATGACTGACCTGGATTATGCCCTCCCAATGAATCATCTCAGCTTTGGTGGAACCTCATATCATGTGGAGACTTCATACGATGGAGATCGTTCAAATTGGCTCAGAGTATCAGAGGTGAAAGCCAGTCACTTGTTACGGTCCTTAATACCAGACCTTCACCACAGTTCAGTGGTCTGGCAATCGCCTCCATATCTCAGGAATCAACTCATCTGGACTTACTCTGCATCCAGTGATACAACATCTTTGAATCCAGTGGGGGATAAGGTTTCACAGAGCTCATTTGCAAGAGAGGTTCCACTGCCAAGAGAGAAAGTAGTTGAGTCGGATGCTGAAGCCAGCAATGATTTTAATAGGAAACATCCGTATATGCCAGCCGTTCACCAACATTACACTAATTGCCCTGTTTTGAAATCATTGTCTGAGCAATACTGCGATTGGGAAGGTAGAGAAAAAGAGCGCGGAAGCTTGCGCAGAATCACAAATGTGAATTCTTAGTCAGGGAGAGATGTGTCTCTGAAGCATGCGGGATAATGTGGGAAAGAAATACGCTGACTGGAGGGGTGCTGAAATAAGCAGAGGGTAACAAAGTTAGGGAGAGTTGATGAAATCTTGAAGATAAAGAAAGGCCAAACTTACGTTTGGGTCAGTAAGTGTACCTTAGTGGACGCTCTGTGCAACCCAGTCTGCACTCGCTCAGCCAGGATCCAAGTCCTCTAAATCAGTCGGCAGTTTGGGATCTCACATCATTACCATTTTGAACAGCCTATAAAAGAATTTGAAATGGATGTCTTGAGAATAATAAAGAGCAAAGGGAAACAAATGCCATCAAGGAAAAAAAAGCTGTGAAAGAGTCCAACATATAAAAGCCCTTTTACATGAAGATGTGAAAAAGATGTGAAGACTAGGTTGGAAAGAGACTTGTGAGACTTTGAAGTAGTCAAGCCAAAGACAAGGTTTAGACACCAAAACCCATGTCAGATGATGTCATTCTCCAGTGTCCTCTCACCTTGTGAAGTTTCATGGTCCAGAAAGGGCGTATTGACGTTCTGTAGTGCTGAAGCCGGATCTGGGCTCTGTTATCCAGAGTCCTCACTTCTCCCCAGGTGTGTGGCAGAAGAACTGAGGGTTTTGGGCTTGTCATATGGTTCTTATCCTTCTATTTGCCATTAGCATTGGACTGCAGCCCTGACACTTACTCTCTGATCTGCAGTTCATCCGGCTCCAAAGGCCGTAGGGGCTTAAGAGCAGAATATGGGCTCTGCCTGGTAATAAGTTTGATGGTGTGGGGGGTCCACTATAATAGTTCTCCCTTACCTGCAAGCTCCTCATAATGAAGGTGCAAATGAGGAAAAGTTGCAGAACACCATGCAAAAATCCATGTCAAATGGAAGAATGCACTGTTTTCCCTTGATCAGCCTGATTTCTCCTAAAGTAACATCTTTCCAGATGATAACCTTTTTTCACTGGGAAAGAAGAACCATTTATAACCACTGAGTACCTCTTAAAGGGTTAGTTCACCCAAAAATGAAAATTAAAGGGCACCTATTACGGAAAATTCCCTTTTACATGGTGTTTGAACATAAATGTGTGTTGGCAGTGAGTGAGCAAAACCACCCTAGAATGATAAAAATCCACCCGGTGTTTTTTTTTACAATCTTAATAATTCATAAGCACTGTCTCAGAACGAGCTGTTCTAAGATTCAGCACTTTGTGATTGAAAATTGAGCAAATGGTTTGATTGACAGTGTGGTTGTGGCCTAGACCCCGCCCTCTGTGATCTGTACACCATCCCTCCATTGTTTCAACGACAGTCGGTAATCATAAGTGTTATGTTGTGAGATGGGATGTAATAATGACATTCATAGTAGTTTTTACTTATTTCTGACGTCAGAGACACTGAAAACACAGTGGATGTATTGTATTTTGGTAGTTTAAGTGGCGCCTTTCCTTCTGTAAATAAGTTTATGTTTGAGCTAATCATTTTCTGACTGACTGTTTAGTGGACGAAGGGTCTTCAAAGTTAATCCTCAAGTGTGGATCGTCGTCTACTGTTTGCGATCCAACATCACCTCCAGTAACAGTAAATGTATTTTATGATTTTTGAGCAAATAGTCATTTCAGTCGATGTCAGCCAATTCAACAAAGCAAATGTGTCTAAAGTTGTTGTCGTCGGAGAATGTCTGTGTATATCATTTAAACCTTGTTTGTATAGTGTGTAACCACATGTTTATAAATATATATATTTAAAGATATTGTATCTAAAAACTGCACATGTTGTTGTTCTGTAAGTTAGCCATCTTCTCACAATTGCCACAGAAGCATCTGTATGACAAGTAAACATGACACAACAGGTCCCTCGCATAAATGTAATTTCGCTTGTATGTAGAAAACTTTATCACAGTATGTGTTTGTAGTTTAAAAAAATTGTGCCAACGTTAGTGTTTCTTTGCGTCTATGTGCGTGTTGCACATCCATAATTTCAAAGGGACGTGATTACAACTCTATAAGTTCATAAATGTATCAAATAACCATACCGAGATATCCTGGTCCTTTCTCATTTGTGTTTATTCTGCCGGAGTCTCTTCATCATCTGGGTCTGATCAGAGACTATTTATATATTCCGATTCAAACATGTACGGGTGACCGAGGTCCAAAACAGCGTCTCTCACTCTCTCAGCCCTTCTGCTTAGACCTGACTGCCATAGGTATCAAGTGACGCCCTCATCCAAAGGAAGGGCGGGGATATGCAGCTCATTTGCATTTAAGGCTGTATGCACCAAAGCAGCTCATTTTAAAACAGGCCCCAAAAATTACTTTTTCAAATGGTTATAATAAATTAACTGTGGGGTATTTTGAGCTGAAACTTCACAAATACATTTTGGGGAACACAAATTAAGAATTAATTCATCTCCGGAACACAAAATAAGATATTTTGATTAAATTTGAGAGGTGGATCACTGCTACATAGGCTGCCTAACTTGTGAAACTTGACGGTAAATGTTTCCGTACAACGATGTAACCCACTGCTTAGCTGCCATACGATGCATATGTTGAAGAAATCAACTAGCTAGTCACGACTGTTTCCCGAAACCAAACTGTCGCAAATTTGTTCGTTCAACCACGTTAGTTATTGAGGTCATGCTTTTGGAAACAGACTCGTTGAACAATGCAGATAACGACGGATAGTTGGTGGATGATGCTTTCGGTAAACGGACCCCTGTCACTTCTGTGAATCGGTTGAAATGAACAATTTGTTTACAAAATCGGACATCAGTAAAGTGCACAAAGAGGACTGAGCAACACTAGGTGAAAAGAAAGAAAATGAGTCTGAATATCAGAATGGTAGAGAGTTCTTGGTGTGTTCAGGGTTAAAGGGCAGTTCCCACAGGGCTGGGGCTGATAAAGCCATCTGACAGCATCTTGGATGAGGGAAGTACATCTGCTTCACATTTCCACCATGTCAGAACCCATACTATCTTTGCTTTGGCTTGTTTGCAACTCATTGGCTCAATCATATTTCTATTGTTGTAATGACATTTAATGGCATGTAACTACATCTGTACTAATGCTTTGACTTTATACAAGTGTCATCAGTTCGTCTATTGAGACCACCATTCATTTGAAGCTAATAAAGCAGCATGAATATGATACACTCTGAGGTTTACCATCTAAAATACAGATAATTATGCTAAGGTCTGAACACCCCGCATGCCTTTCAGGATGATTCATCATTCACTTACTCACTATTGTGAGAATAATTTTTTGGCTCCCCTCTTGTGCTGAATGTTTTATATCTTAAAAGGTACTTGACGGTAGTGGATGTATTGACAAACTGACCAGTAGTACCACTGTGTTTTGCTATTTTCTCAGGTCCTCTCTGTGCCAGGCTGTTCTGTATGTAATTGCTAAAATGAGAATTGACTGCCCCTTGCTGCTGTTGTGCGTCAGACTGCCTCTGCAACCTCAATGGTTTTGGACGCTGTTGGCTGAGCCCATATGGAGCCACTTCACACACATTTTAGCCTAAGCCAGATCTATGCTCAGAAGACACAGAACCGCCCCAGCCACAGACATGTAACTGAGTTGGCGTCTCCGCAGTAATGGTCTGCTGGCTACCGTCACAACTGCTGCCAAGAAGTCATTGTAGAGCACTACAACTCAGACCATGTTTAGGGTCCTTTATTAATTACTTCCAAACTCTTGGGAGATTTCCTGTCGTGGTGATAGCAATTGAAGCAACAGAGCTTTTTGAAACATTAACTATTGCAGTTTCTCAATTTTGTGAATGTGCAAAGTCACATCTTAAAAATAGAACATGATGTCATTGCACTTTACCAAACAACTCTAAGGCACTCCCTAACGTGTAATTTACTTCTGTGATCTTGTTTGCCTTAAGAGGAAATGATTCCGTGAAAATTATTAACAGGCATTTTTGCATAAACACGTTAATTTGGAACAAATTTGTATGCAGACTCTGATAAGCGCAAGTATGAAACCTGGTATTCCACTCCACTGCATAGTAAACAAATTTCTACTTCCTGGTGACCTGAGCTTTCTGAAATGGGCAACATGCCCCTTTCAAAGGGATGGTTCAGCCAAAAATTACCAGTGTTGGGGAGTAGTTAACTACAAGTATCGTAGCTACTAACTTAACTACATTTTTCAGTAGCTTGGCAGTAGCTCAGTTGCTTTTTAAAACAGCTGTAGCTTTTCCAGTAGCTAACAACTTTTTGCAGCAAGTAGCGGTGTAGCGCGAGCAAAAGCTACATTGCTACATTGTCGAGCCTGCACGAATCAGCAATGCAAGGATATTCTTCTTCTTGTTAGATTACAAACTCATTTTTTGCCATTCACCACCACCTGTTGTATAATCACGCATCTTGCGGCTCGCGGTTCACTGACGTACAGAAGTGGGTTGACACACCCATCATTATGATTATATAGCAAGACGTGACGGCAGGTTTGGAGGATGGAGAAACAACTAACGTTAATTACCCATGGCCTTATTTGTTCAATCAGTATTTTTGAGAAAATGTTCTACATGCAATTTACGTTGGATGTATATTTCGTTCTTGCAATTTTGTAGGCTATTTGTTGCAATTTTTGACAAACAGTCAGAGATATTTTAGTGTTGTGTAATAAAACAATACTCTTTGAAATCGTAATTACATTGCCTTGTTTAAAACACTAAATATTTGACTTAAAACATTCCTCAGACACTTATTCAGTTATTTATAATATACGTTGTTCAAAAAGCAAAAGTAGTTTCAATGTAGCGAGCTACTTTTTGATTGTAACTTGTAGTGTAGCTAACTACTTTTCTAAATGGGTAGCTCAACTGTAGTTAAACTACTTTAACTTACGAGTAGCTTGTCAACCTACAGTTTCAGAGTAGCTTCCCCAACACTGAAAATTACTCACCCTCATGTTGTTTCAAACCTGTATGAGTTTATTTCTTCTGATGAACACAAAAGACAGACTGATCTCATGAAATGGCATATGTATAACACGGTCAATTTGTATTTCCATTTTGGCGTGCCATCAACACGCGTAATTGCTTTTCAGCGTGTTTATCAACGCCGTTGACTTAACGTTACATTACTGTATATATAAATATATGAGCTACCCAACCCCGTCCCTAAACCTACACGCTCACTGGGGTTAATACCATTTATGAGCTCTTCCCCACCATCCTAAGAGAAAAAATTGCGCTCGCCAGATGTAGATCTACATTTTGCTTCTGTTTCGCTCTGACATTTTTAACGGCGTTAGACATAAACGCATACACGTGGATAGCTCAAAATGCGTATAGAAAAATATGTTTACACAAAAGTCATGATGTCATGTCAAAAGAAGATATTTTAAAGAGTGTTGGCAATCAAATAGTTGACAGTAGCAATTGATGTCCATAGTAGAGGAAAAAAAACACAATGGGAGTCAGTGGCTACTGGTTACCAACATTCTTTAAAATATCTTCTTTTGTGTTCAACAAGAAAATCATACACGTTATGGATGGGCTATCCCTTTAAGTCCTGCCTGAACAAATAATCAATATTTGTCAATAACTTTTCCGTCCTCCATGTTTGCGGCTCTAGCATGTAGCAGTGCGGTGTATGGCAGGCCTCTTGGCTGAATCCAATGTCTTGGCCACTGTCTCTATTTTTATAGGCTGATTAAGTCATGCTTTTGTTTCCAGGGTCACCAAGACATTTCCCATAATCCCAACACGAGGCTTAGCTAACGAGGTAACGACGGAAACACTCTGACCGCGTGCGTCCAGACCGAGCGTGGGTCCGTTGTGCAAGAATCAGGCGAATTTGGGATGTGCTCTCACCACTTTGGTCTCTTAGGAGGCTTGTGTGTCCACTCAAGTGGAGAATGTCGTAAAACATGGCTAAAGTGGTGTAAGAACAGTGGAGTCCCTTACCAATAGCTAAGCACCAATGTAAAGCGACCCAATGTACTCCACCCTGAAAAACGGGCTCCATATTTTAGCAAAACATCTAATTTCATGGGTGGGTGGGAAGGGGGTGTGTGAGTGTGTGCACATGGCAGTTTAGATGCATTAAGCTGTCATATTTCCTCTCTTGGAGAAAACAACTCTATTTGTGCGAAAGAGGCAGGAGCAAAGTGTACCTTTCTCCAGGAGTCTTTGTGGAGTGACGCTCCACAAACCACACAGTTGTCATCACTTCCTGGCACTTCACCTAGAGCTCTTCCAAGCCCACTTTCCCAACACGCCTTGTCCAATGTCTTGCCATTGCCCTTGATTGAATGCAAAAACCATTATGGCCAGGGTTTGGCAGAAAGATTTTAGAACAGGGAGTCTTGGGAAATGGCAAATCAAATCAGCTTGGCAGCTTCTACTCTGCCACTTCCCATACAGTAAGCATTCGCCCCTCACCCGAACACATACCCAGTCAAAACAGTGCACTCAAAGCTTGGCGTAGGTGCCCGTGGGTACGGCACTCCCTTAGAAGTGTCAGGCTCGTCCACTGGGCTCGAGCTGCAGAACTGAAACCCGGAGTATGGCCAGGGCCCGGCCTCTCTTTCCATTGCCACCGCTCAACGCAGAGGATGTTAAAAACAAGTTGATCGCTGGAGAAAACAAACTGCACAGAGACGCATTGTTCACGGACCCTGCTCTGTCATGAAGGAAAGGTCTGGGAAATAGGAGCTGTCTCCATTGAGGTTCCACTGTTAGCGCACATGATGCAAGCAGGCCAGATTCCACAGCATTGATAACATCATTGATTAAGAGCACTAGGAGGACCTGAGGAAAAACAAGCAGTTCTTATACTAACTAGGCAGCTCTCCTATTATTTGTTCAAGCTGATGATGCACTTTTGGCAACAAAACACTTCATTCAACACATCCCTCGCTGGTTCAACAAATTTTAAATAACTTGAATTTATGTCGGCTTAGAAAAATTCTGATGATACTGTATGAGAACCATTTCCGGTTGTTGTTGTTTTTTTATATAAATTAAGTGAAACAAGTGGTGTAATTGCTTAGTGTGTGCATGTAAATCCTTGAAAACACTGTAGGGGTTCAAAATTGGGGGATTTATATATATATATATATATATATATGCATTTTAATCACACTTATTTTTGCACCGCAGAACATTTCTCAGTGGATTAGTTTCGGCGGACTGATTATACCTGGAGCACCAACTAGCGTTCATGACTTTCTTTTTACAGTCTATGCTTCAAACAACTAAACAACAAACCACATTGAACATGAACGAAGAAGCTGACGAGACTGCTTTAGTTGGTCCCGTGGATGGGAAATTTTGTTATAAAAACGAATCGGATGGAAGCGTCATTAAGAGCATGGTTGTGTGCAAGCTATACAACTAAGAATTCGCATATCACATTCAACCCTCAAGTTTCACTTTAACGCAAAACATATAGATACAGTCGGTTGGTCTGGGAACGCCCCGTCACGTGATGTGAATTTAGTCCGTGGGGAAAACATTGCCTGAGGCGCTCATTGAAATACACGGGACAATCATGCCGAAGAGTTGCTATGTCGTTTTCTGTACCACCAATAAACTAACAAATTATAAATTTAAGTTCTACATCCTTTCTAATAAACATACAGAACTGGATAGGAGGACAAAATGGCAAAATGTAATCTTAACTTATTAGATTACTGTGTGAGGAGATCCCTGTGTGATATAGTAGTAGATGTTAAACTCGTATTAGGCAGTGGGCCAGATTTGTCTGACGTTACATCCCTTACAAAAAAGAACTATAGTAATCCTATGGCTATAAGTATTCTAGAACAATGCATAATACTTCTGTGATGTTCTGTAATATCTGTACTTTTAGGCTATGTCGCAAAATACTATAGTATTTCTATAGGATTAAAGTTACTATAATATTTTGTCCTAAAATACTACAAGATTCCTATAGTTGTTTTTCAGAAGGGATGTCTCATTCACATTAGCGTTATCAGCTGAAGGTTATCAGCTCAATTCAGACTGCAGTCTGTGAGTCCCTCTGCAACTTCGTAGCTACTACTTCTGATCACCGTTTTACAAAAGCATTAATAGTTTGGAGTGAAGCATACATACAATTGGTAAGTGGCAAGGTTTTATGGACTTATAGTAACTTATACGCAAGTTGATTGAGTTATGTTACCGTAGCTACCGCTATCTTACCTGGAGATTCAACCAGATAACAATAGTCTGGAAACGACACCTCCAGCCATTTGGTTGGGTCATTGGCCCAGTTTTTAATTAAATAAGGGCAATCATAACCTATTACAGTTCATTTTGCAATGGACCATCAATGACTCGAAATATGACATTTTTGTCATTCAAATGCATAGGATGGTCGCGCTGCTTTACCCCACGCTGACCACGTCCCCCAACTATGATGCGTTGCCGACTGTATCTATACAATTGCACTGGTCTGCGGGACTTGGTTGAACAAAAATAAACAATATTTTGTTGCTTAAGCTAATGTATTCAGTCATTATTTATGGTATATGCAATTAAAATGTGATTAATTTCGATTAATTAATTACAAAGCCTCTAATTAATTCGATTATTTTTTTTTATTGAGTCCGGCCCTATATATATATATATATATATATATATATATATATATATATATATATGCATTCCCATTTGTTCCACTTTTTATGCCTATAGTCAACCAACAATGCAATACGCTGATTAAAGTTGAACAATCCTTAAATTTGCTTCCAGCCATAATTTGCAGGCCAAAGACAAATTACTATAGTTTGCTGGGAACAAGCATAATGCTGCATTAGTTCTAACTTTTAATTAGCTCCTTAATATTATACGTTCAGTACATCATACATATGATTTTTATAAATGCAATTGGGATTGGGAATCATCTCTCATCTCTCATGTACTAAACACGGTAGTCTATCAAGACGATAGATAAATGGAGCTATGTTACACACCCAAACATTCATTTTCAACTGCATATACATTACATATAACGTAAGGCAAATTTGTGGTGAGCTGTATCACATGTAACTCAGGCGCTGGTCGCTTCATTCGTCATAATAAGCTTCTCTTATACAATTTTTTCCCCTCTTACTGTATTATTACCAAATTATACCAATTATTCCCCTCCCAAAAATGACAACCATTGTGACCACTACTGTGCAAATCCCAAGCAAATTCTTTATACCACTTGTTTAATTTGGTTTGATCTTCCAGTTTTGACATTTCACAAAACCATTGGTTTGCATATGGATTTTCACAGAGGTCTTGTGGAAATCCCCCCTTCTGTCGCTCAGACTGTGTGTATAAATGATTGAGTAGCATGGCGGCCAATGGGAAATACAAAAGTAGATATATGTAAGTGTGGGTGGATGGCGGTGCAGATGGATACATTTTGTAATGTCTCTCTTTTGGCACAAAATGCAGTGCCAGACTGAATCTTAGTCCTACACTCTTTCACACCTGCATATACTGGAAACAAAAAGCCTGACATCACTGCAATGGAGAATAAGAAACATCCGTGTTTCAAGGCTACCTAATCTCACTACGGACAAAATCACTGTAAACACTTCTACATCTGTAGCTTACCTGGGCAGTTTAAAAGAGAATATGCAGCTAAATGTATTAATTTTTGTATATATTTATTTTGGATATATTTTTTTAAATAAATAAATAAATAAACAAATGTATATGTGAAATGAAATGATGTAATTAAATTATATTAAAATGAAATGATGAAATGAAATGATAAAATATGTAAATAATAAAAACTAAATAAAACAAAAAAAACTAGTGAAGTAAAACAAAGATTAAAATAAAAAGAATAATAATAAAATATAAATTATAAAATAAAAAAATGATACAAACTAAAATAAATTATAAAAAATAGAGAGATTAAGCTTATGTAAATTATGCATGGATTTTTTTTTAAATTAAATTAAAACTAAATTATACTGTATATATATATATATATATATATATATATATATATATAAAACATATATATAAAATATATATATATAAAATAAAAACAAAATAAAACAAAAATTTATCATTTTTGTTTTATTTCCTATAATAATAATTCCTATAATAATAATTTATATATATATATATATATATATATATATATATATATATATATATATATATATATATATATATATATATATATATATATATGTATGTATATATATAATAAAAACAAAATAAAAACAAAAAATAGTAAAGTAAAAAAAAAGATTCATATAAAAAATATATGTATAAAATAGAATAATAAAAAAGTGATTAAAAATAAAATAAAATAAAATTATTTAATTACCTGTGTCTGTAGTGTCTCTCAAAAGTGTTCGGCAGCAGCGCCTCTACTGTAACTTTATTTGCTCCAAGAACAGTGCGATTATAACCTCGCTAATGAGAAATATCATATAGCTTTTAAGATGATTTCAACTATTCAACTACTTTTAACTATTTCACTGATAAAATAATCAAAGCAGCACTTAACACGTGTGTGTGTCCATATTGTGTGTGTGAGTGTTTGATCGAAGAATGACAAATCATTTCCATGTTTTATTATGTACGGAAAGCACATACTCGCTTGTGCTTTCCATAAAACATGGAAATGATTTGTCGTTTTTATCCTACTTTTAGGTTTACTATATTTATTTAGTTGGTCTGTGCCGTGGTGGGTTTTGGTTCTTTTGTTGTTGTAGGCAGTAAAAACCTTAATATATTGAAATAACTTAGTAGTTCACTTTTAAAAAAAACTTTTTTAATGGCCGCTCGTTTCGCTTGATAAGACCCTTATTCATCGTCTGGTGTCGTTTAAAGCCCCTTGAACAGTTGGAACAGTTTGCACTGAAACTTTTGGACCTTGAACCGTTTGGACCCATTGAAGTCCATTATATGGAGAAAATCCTGGAATGTTTTCATCAAAAACCTTAATTTCTTTTCGAATGAAGAAAGAAAGACATGGACATCTTGGATGACATGGGGGTGAGTAAATTATCAGCAAACGTTTTCTTTTAAAAGTGAACTACTCCTTTAAATCATTTGGCGAAGTGATATGGAGCTGTAATGCGGTACTTCACTTTAGCCGTGCGCTTCCCTGAAAAGAACTGCACACCTTATAATGTTCATCAATAACCAATCAGATTCGAGCATTCAACAGCCCAGTAGTATAAAGTAAGATAAGAATCATTGAAAAGCTCATGTGCTATTGGTGTTTTTACATTATCGTCTAAGTTTGCATCACATGTACATGTGAAACAGTGGGGATTATATGCTGTGGTTGTGATTGGCAAGTATAAGGCCTGAGCTGTTTTTCACTTTCAGTCCATCTCTTCTGCCAAACCAAGCAGCACAGAATAAGTAAAATGTGCACGCAACAGCCAAAGACGTCAGTCTGCATGGGTACATAGTAGACGACAACCATACAATATCACAGGACTCATCACACAGGCAACCTCACTCAAGATGGATTGCTATGAAGACTTAATACCTAGAATTAAAGAAGTAGTTCACTTTAAAAAAAAAAAAACTTTTGCTGATAATTTACTCACCCCCATGTCATCCAAGATGTCCATGTCATTCTTTCTTCAGTCGAAAAGAAATTAAGGTTTTTGATGAAAATATAAATATAATGGACTTCAATGGGGTCCAAACGGTTCAAGGTCCGAAAGAGAGTTTCAGTGCAGCTTCAAAGGGCTTTAAACGACACCAGACGATGAATAAGGGTCTTATCAAGCGAAACGAGTGATAATTTAAAAAATAAATAAAAAAGTTAAAGTTTTATAAGCACAAATGCTCGCCTTGCTCTGTTCTATGATGCGCGTTCGTGACTCTCCTGTTCGAACTCGTTCATCGAAATGAACGAATCTTTTTTCCAGTCAGTCCTAGATAAGACCCTTATTCATCATCTGGTGTCGTTTAAAGCCCTTTGAAGCTGCACTGAAACTCTCGTCTGGACATTGAACCGTTTGGACCCCATTGAAGTCCATTATATGGAGAAAATCCTGGAATGTTTTCATCAAAAACCTTAATTTCTTTTCAACTGAAGAACGAAAGACGTGGACATCTCGGATGACATGGGGGTGAGTAAATTATAGCTACTCATCACACTTGACCACATTCATGCAAATGTGTTTCATTGTCTACATGCAGTACAACTAAGTGATAACAGACCTTGCACTACAAATAATCATTTTCCGCTACGGTTACTATGATGGGCTGTAAATTTCCCAACGACGCTCGATTTACTGAACATGGATTATGAGATGGAATACACTCTCCTTAAATCCTCACTGGCGTTCTCTCTGGTCTGTATTCGCAGGGGAGCTTTAACATGTCTATATCCCCCTTTCACTTCTAATCTGCATTACCGTGGAAAATGCCTTATTTTTCGGACAATTTCAAAACGACAGAAAACGTGTTTTAAAACTTGATAAATGACGGAAATGTTGGTTTAGCGCGACCTCTGAAGTGCTGTTTTCCATTTCGCGTGTTGGATGTGAAGGAGGCCGCTGAGACGAGTATGGGTTTGGGGATTTTGACTACTAACAGAATTAACTGAGGCTTTTATTGTTGTATTTATACACACACGATGTTGCCAAGAGGTTTCTTCAGTGCTGTCAATAAACAAACTCAATTGTAACTGATTATGAACTTAAGCGCTCCACTTATTCATACTGTCTTTTTCCCCTCTCTCGGTTGCTTTTCTCTTGGATGAAGACGAGGGACAGAAGGCAGATGGAAAAGTGCCCCTTTTTAAAGTGTATTCTCAAATTGGTTTTCTTGGACAGTGCTTCCCAGTGCATGTGTGAACATTAAACATCAGTGGCAGGCCGACTCGGATCCACTGGCACTGCTCGTCACTCCCAGCGCTGGCAGGCCCGAGCGTCCCAATCAAGACGCGGTTCTTTTGGACCGCTCTCCTGTGTGCGGTTAACCCAACGTTCCCTGGTTCTCATCGGACACATTGCCAATCTCCCGTGCCATTGCATAAGCTTTCCAATGCTCTGACGCAGACATGAACGCTAAATATGCGATACGTCCCTGCTCTGTCATTCATGCGCTGAACCGTTGGTCGACTTAAAGCTGCAGTCCGGCGCTTTTGTCGCCATCTCTGTTTGAATTCTGCAATTGCAGTCATTCGCAGGATTTTCAACTTTACTTGAGTTGTGCGTCGTCACCTTCGACACGGCACAGCCGCCGATGAACACAGTGTTTGAGGAGAGTGTGTGTCTGTCAGAATCACAGATTCGATCACAGATGACCAACATATTCATTTTGACCGGAAAATGTCATCTGAACTAGTAAGAAACATCCACTTTTGCTCTGGTTCTGACATTGTAGTAAATCCCACTGATTGATATCCCATCAATGATATCACTGCAAAACCGTGCAATGTAATTAATTTGTAATTCATTTTTGGTATGTTTTAGCTTACCTTCGAAGGCACCCAAGATGTAGGTGTCTTTGTTTCACAGTAGTTTCAATTTTGATATTTTTAGGTCAAACCGTTCTTGTCTGTCAGTCATATAATGGAGGTCTATGGTCACCACCTTAAAGAGCATGCACAGATAAGTCCAGATTAAACATGATTTAATGACTCGTAAATGTAAGTACACATTGATGGCCTAAGACACGAAACGAGCGATTTGTGTGAGAAACGAACAGTATTTATATCGTTTTAACTTCTTTTAACCACAGCCACAAAGCGCCGGCACCCACATATCACTTGGACGTGGCTGTGGTTCCAAGAGGTAAAAACTATATAAATACTGTTTGTTTTCTCACACAAACTGCTCGTTTCATGTCTTAGGCCATCAATGTGTACTTACATTTACGAGTCATTAAATCATGTTTAATTTGGACTTCTCTGTGCATGCTCTTTGAGGTGGTGACCATAGACCTGCATTATATGACTGACAGACAAGAACGGTTTGACCTAAAAATATCAAAATTGAAACTACTGCTGACACAAAGACACCTACATCTTGGATGCCCTTGAGGTAAGATAAAAGATACTAAAAATGAATTACAAAGTGAAGTATCCCTTTAAGAACGTCAGCATTGCGTGATTTAATGTCCTTCCGATATTATCCTTGTTTCCGCGTGTGTCCAGATGCAGTCTCTTTTTTCTGTTGCCGCTCCGAAGTCCGAACAAAGTCTTGTGTATTTTGAAGTCTTGTGTATTTCCGCCATCAAATTAATACATTTAATTACTCACCGGCCACTTTATTAGGTACCCCATGCTAGTAACGGGTTGGACCCCCTTTTGCCTTCAGAACTGCCTCAATTCTTCGTGGCATAGATTCAACAAGGTGCTGGAAGCATTCCTCAGGGAGTTTGGTCCATATTGACATGATGGCATCACACAGTTGCCGCAGATTTGTCGGCTGCACATCCATGATGCGAATCTCCCGTTCCACCACATCCCAAAGATGCTCTATTGGATTGAGATCTGGTGACTGTGGAGGCCATTTGAGTACAGCGAACTCATTGTCATGTTCAAGAAACCAGTCTGAGATGATTCCAGCTTTATGACATGGCGCATTATCCTGCTGAAAGTAGCCATCAGAAGTTGGGTACATTGTGGTCATAAAGGGATGGACATGGTCAGCAACAATACTCAGGTAGGCTGTGGCGTTGCAACGATGCTCAATTGGTACCAAGGGGCCCAAAGAGTGCCAAGAAAATATTCCCCACATCATGACACCACCACCACCAGCCTGAACCGTTCATACAAGGCAGGATGGATCCATCC
Organism: Hybognathus amarus; assembly: GCA_030378365.1. NCBI lineage: Eukaryota > Metazoa > Chordata > Actinopteri > Cypriniformes > Leuciscidae > Hybognathus > Hybognathus amarus. Next base: position 692,018 of record JAQIUQ010003226.1, on the reverse strand, counting down.
TTTCATGTTGTAGACGCCAAATTCTGACCCTACCATCCGAATGTCGCAGCAGAAATCGAGACTCATCAGACCAGGCAACGTTTTTCCAATCTTCTATTGTCCAATTTCGATGAGCTTGTGCAAATTGTAGCCTCAGTTTCCTGTTCTTAGCTGAAAGGAGTGGCACCCGGTGTGGTCTTCTGCTGCTGTAGCCCATCTGCCTCAAAGTTCGACCGCACTGTGCGTTCAGAGATGCTCTTCTGCCCACCTTGGTTGTAACGGGTGGTTATTTGAGTCACTGTTGCCCTTCTATCAGCTCGAACCAGTCTGGCCATTCTCCTCTGACCTCTGGCATCAACAAGGCATTTCCGCCCACAGAACTGCCGCTCACTGGATGTTTTTTCTTTTTCGGACCATTCTCTGTAAACCCTAGAGATGGTTGTGCGTGAAAATCCCAGTAGATTAGCAGTTTCTGAAATACTCAGACCAGCCCTTCTGGCACCAACAATCATGCCACGCTCAAAGTCACTCAAATCACCTTTCTTCCCCATACTGATGCTCGGTTTGAACTGCAGGAGATTGTCTTGACCATGTCTACATGCCTAAATGCACTGAGTTGCCGCCATGTGATTGGCTGCTTAGAAATTAAGTGTTAACGAGCAGTTGGACAGGTGTACCTAATAAAGTGGCCGGTGAGTATCAAGTGCTGTGAGAAAAGGCTTTAAAGGAGTAGTTCACTTTTGAAAAAACTTTTGCTGATAATTTACTCACCCCCATGTCATCCAAGATGTCCATGTCTTTCTTTCTTCAGTTGAAAAGAAATGAAGGTTTTTGATAAAAACATTTCAGGTTTTTCTCCATATAATGGACTTCAATGGGTTCCAAATGGTCCAAGGTCCAAAAGACCTTGAACCAAAAGTCATTTGGTTCATTCAATGAATAGAGCAAGGTGAGCATTTGAGCTTATAAAACTTAAACTTTGTTATTTATTTATTAAATGAGCGATCGTTTCACTTGATAAGACCCTTATTCATCATCTGGTGTTGTTTAAAGCCCTTTGAACAGTTTGCAATTTGCACTGAAACTGTCTTTGGACCTTGAACCGTTTGGACCCCATTGAAGTCCATTATACGGAGAAAAATGCTGAAATGTTTTCATCAAAAACCTTAATTTCTTTTCGACTGAAGAAAGAAAGATGTGGATGGCATGGGGGTGAGTAAATTATCAGCAAAAGATTTTTTGAAAAGTGAACTAGTCCTTTAAATCTCCACCTCCAACATCCTCGCACGCAATATCTTATACTAGCCGAGACTCTTTATGTGTACAGATGTGTGTGTGCAGATGTGTGTGCAGATGTGACGTAATGATTTAAAGACATGCTCGAATCTCCCACGGAAAACCATCATTTCCACTGAAATTAAAAACATTATTACAAGATTACCACTTTTAATTGAACTACAAGCAGAGAGTTTTGAACACTGGCTGGTTGTGTATTTTCTCAAATATGTATTTCGGATAATTTTTAACCCCTAAAAAATTCTACGGACTGCAGCTTTAAGCAAATAAGTTTGAGTGAAGACTTCTAAGACAAACATACAAAAAAATTACCAAAATTTTGTATCTGGACAGCTACGGTTAAAAGAACCATCAAAAACAATAACCTCTCTTCAAGACAGCCATGACATATATAAATCAACAAACAATTCATACATACTGTATTTTGTATTCTTATAGGTGGCTAATTCATACGAATTAATATGATTTCACTCGTACAAATTTTAATTTTTTTTTTGCTAAACCGTACACATTTCACGAGTTGCCCGACTGTACGAATGATCCCTTGACCCCGCCTCTAAACCTACACATCACTTGGGGTTTAGACAAATCATACGAATTCGTAACGAATTGGCAACCTCATATGAATTCGTACAAACTGGTCGTGAGTTAGCGGTGGAAAACCTCCAAATCCTGTCATCCCTCCAAACCACTTTTATCTCCAGCTTGCATGGATCGCGCACAAACTTAAACATCATTTTAATTTTCAAATTATTGCTTATATCTATTTGTGTTCTATTGAAGAAAGCAAGTCATATGGGTTTAGAATAACACAACTTGTATTTTTGGGTGACTGTCTCTTTAAAGCTACATATTTTTAATAGAAGATGCTAATCAGTCCCAAAGAGAGAAGGACAGGGAAACAGGGAGGATAAGAAGTGCTGTAATGAGAAGAGGACGGATAAAGCCATAGGAGCCTGCAGTGCAGTCGGGGTTAAAAGAGTTAGAAAAACAGCGCGGCCCGGACTCTGTGTGAACCGACTCTAGGTGAGTGTCCTTATTAAAGCCTGGTGAGCGTCTGTAAAGAGATCCTGGCAGCTGTCCAACACAACAACACATATTCTGATGCTCGTCGGGAAAGAAACACAAGTGAGAATGCAATTACAGCAGGAATTTTTCATTTTTTTGCTGTCTAGGATGCAGGATTCTGCTGTGGAGTGTGATATTAGCAACAGTGGTCATTTGAGAGTTCACTACACTCTTAGAAAAAAAGGGCTACGTATTTGGAACCCCTTTTTAAGGGTTCAATAACAAGAACCCTTTAGGATTCTTTGTAACCAGGAAAAGGTTTTATATGGAACCTTTTGGGTTCATTCATTATTATTTGTTTTTTTCCTTTCCGGATTAAATATTTCATATTATTGACAAACATCAAGACCCTAAAATGTATTTAAGAATGCATGTGAATGATCACAAAATTCAAGATATGGGGGTTAGAAAATGTTTTTCAGCAAACGTTTTTTTAAGTAAATTATCAGCAAAAAAAAAAAAAAAAATTAAAAGTGAACTACTCCCAACTGTCACTTGCCCGTATACGGGCAATCTAACTTTACTTCACTATATTACTATTAAATCCTAATCTAGTCATGACAAACTATATATCATTGGAAAGGTCTAAGACTCCTAAACAGATATTTTAGGTCTGTTTTTTCTTACAAATTATAAATGAACAGTAATATATGAATTTATGACAAGAGTGCGCCTCAAAAGAAACTTTGGTTTTTAGTGCTAAAAGTTCATAATAAAACATGATAAGTATTTGTCAATAAAAAAGATAAAATTATATTTTAAAAAGTAAGGTAAGAAGTACCTTAAAAGTAAAAAGTATAATATATAATATATATAGATATAATTTTTTATTATTATTATATCACATATTTTAGTAGTTATCATAAATTAGGTATCATTTGAAAGCTTACGAACTCAGAATTCATTCTGTGAAAACCGTTTTGAAATTGGACGTTGCATTACCATAGAAACGGTATTTTTTATTAGGCCCCTCCCCTTTTGGGAATCATCTTTCATATTTTATTATGTAAACATTTTCTAATCTTGACAAAACACATATCGACAGAAAGGCCTGAGTCTTAAGGTTCCATATTTAGTGACAGAAGTGATATTTGGATAGAAATGTATTAATTTGTTATGGCAAAATGCATACAATTGAATTCAAATGGAATTCAATGGTACCCGGTGGCTATTTTTGGTACTACGCCTAAACAAAATCTAATGGTAACTTAAATTTTTGTGATATCAACTTCAAATTTGGAACACAACTTGGTTAGATATATAGCTTTCATTTTATAGTAATTTTATAGTAAAACATATTTTGTAAAAAAATATTTCATATTAAAAAATATATATTAATAAAGTATATTTGATTTACTGTAAATTATAACTTCCATAACTTTTTCATACTTTCATTTTTTGAAGTGCTTTCACTTTAGTAATAATCTGCTGGTTGTTTTCTTTAAAACAAGACCAAACTTAAGTCTATATTCCAAAGCATTCTTGAATTACAACCATTTAAGTTTGTATAGTGCATTTTAATGTCAATTATCAAAAAGGGAGGTGATAGGTAAAGGGTTAAAGGGTATGTGGGTTGACACCCTGATTTTTTTTTCCCATTACGCCCAAACCACACCTATGAATAATGAAGCTACTTCAGACCAACCCCTTTTAAACTGGCGTCGGGTGCAAGAGTCATTTATCCCACTGGTAAAATTGCAACAGCGCCCAAGACCCGCCCATAAAGATACTTGCGCATCGTGCTTGATACATGCGTTTCAGATCGTTAAAACAGGGCCCTTTGTCATGCATTCACATTGGCCAGATGGACACCAGAACACTGCCGATTCTCACAATGCATTACATTCAAAATACTTTTAAATGCACTTTACAGCATCCATCTAGCATAATTAGCATTGCCATTTTTTACTTCCTGAGGATCCAAGCAGTCGACGAGGACACTACAGCGGGACGGGAGATAGCCGAGCATTCGGTGCACTGGCTGAACCTCACATGGTGTTTTGGTTACAGCAAACGTGCCTGTCCCATGGAAACCCTCAGATGAGGAGCCATTGGGCCGAGCTCCAACCGTGGCTGAACCACAGCTCCCACTTTTCACAGCAAATGAGGAGAAAACCATGCATGCAGCTGTTCCCCGGGAATGGACAGAGGGAAATGGGGGGAGACAGCACTTGTCTTGCACTAAAACAGGACAGATAAAGTTGGTTTTCCGCTCCCCTCGCTCCAGGAGGACACCTCTGAAAGTTTCCGAAAGTGCCCTCGCTGTTGAGCAGAAACGTCATGTTATTTATCCACAGGTGAGGTTCCCACGAGGATAAAGCCTGCAGCACACATGGAACACGAGGAAACCCAAGTTTCCATTTCATGACTTGATCCTCACCTCAACCGCGGCACATGACTCGTAATTAAGAGCTGGCACGGTTATACTCATCTGAAAATATACATGGTGATCTCGGCATGTCATTTTCTGACCACATATTGACATATTATGGCATGACTGAGGTCAGCGCCTAATCAGATATGAAGAGGAAGGTTTCTGATTACACCTGATAGTCTTCCTCCAGACGAGGGAGTAATTAGCGAGCGTGTGGCTTTATCGTTCCTATCCCTGGGTGTGTTTATTTCTCTGCACAGAGGCATGACTTTCAGTCTCTCCATCTCACTGTCTTGTTTAGGAATCGGATGAAAGCGAGGAGTTGCATTTCATCACGCTCCAAGACAGACTAAAGCAAACAAACGACTGCTTGAGCTTGTATAAACTACTGCCACCACTTTCTGTAGAGATCTGGCTTGGGTTGCACCAGCAAGTTCTTACTTAAATTGAAACTAGCTAGTTTCTCACTAACTCTGTATTTAAAGGGATAGTTCACTTTGAAATCAATTTTTGGTGTGTTTTAGCTTCCCTAAAGGGCATCCAAGATGTACAGTAGGTGCCTTTGTTTCCACAGTAGTTTCAATTTTGATATTTTTAGGTCAAACCGTTCTCGTCTGTCAGTCATATAATGGAGGTCTATGGTCACCACCTCAAAGAGCATGCACAGAGAAGTCCAAATTAAACATGATTTAATGACTCGTAAATGTAAGTACACATTGATGGCCAAAGTCACGAAACGAGCGGTTTGTGTGACAAAACGAACAGTATTTATATTGTTTTTACCTCTTGTAATCACATGTCCAAGTGATCTGAGGCTTTGTGGTTGTGGTTACCAAATTAAAGTCATTGATTCGAGTAACTTTTTTGACATTTGTGTATAAAGTGTTTTATTTCTACAATATATGGTGTAAAAACGTCTTAGTGCTGCCCTCTTCAGGTTGAACGGTGGCTACTGCTGTTGAATTTTCCTATTGGGTTTTAGCGGTTCTTCGTGACGTACGCACGTTTCAGCTCACCACGCTCTTGGTACAAGCTACGCTCTCGGCAGTGTAAAAACCAGTTTGTTTCGTCAAAACCACTGCGAGTCAGGAGTGGGAATTGCGAGTATTGAAAACGATCAGGATAGAGTGTTTTAGCATCTATTTAGTCTGCCCACTTTTTCAGCATTTTTCAAAAATTGCCAGTGGGTGGAGTCAGGCTCTGACCAGGGGTTTAGTTACCCTTTAAACGACACCATACGATGAATAAGGGTCTTATCTAGCGAAACTGATCGGTCATTAAAAAAAATTACGTTTTATAAGCACAAATGCTGGCCTTGCTCTGTTCTGTGATGCGTGTTTGTGACTCTCCTGTTCGAACTTTCATCAAAATGAACAAATCTTTTTTCGAGTCATGACTCCGAAGGGTCCTGAGATAAGACCCTTATTCATCGTCTGGTGTCGTTTAAAGCCCTTTGAAGCTGCACTGAAACTCTCTTTTGGACCTTGAACCGTTTGGACCCCATTGAAGTCCATTATATGGAGAAAATCCTGGAATGTTTTCATCAAAAACCTTAATTTCTTTTCGACTGAAGAAAGAAAGACATGGACATCTTGGATGACATGGGGTGAGTAAATTATCACCAAAAGTTTGTTTAAAAGTGAACTACTCCTTTAAGCTCTGCTGGTGGATGCTGTAACTACACCACTCTGAGCGCAGAAGGTTCATGAACAGGAATGCATTCAGGATTCAAGCACATACCTGAAACCCTCACAATCCAGATTCGGTACAGTTTGTGCCGCTTTAACCTCAGGAAGTCATAAATTCCTTGGCCAGCATCGAGACCGGAGTCACCTAAGCCACCTCACCCATACTGATCATGAAAACACTCGCATTAAGCAGCACCAGACCATATTCAATCCTCGGTTTCTTACACAGACGAGACACAGTGGTGTAATATCAGAAAGAGAGATCTTTGCTGTGTTTTGACTCCGCTCTAAACACTGGCTCGGGTTTGCATGCTTCTCACTGGACTTCCTCGCCGTGTTTGTTTGGTCAGCGCAGCACACTGCATACCTGCTGCAAAACACACCGGCCCACATGCCATCTCTCAGATGCTTATCCAGACCAGGATGTGTGGGAGCGAAATATGAGACTGGATATGAAAAGGGGAGGAAATCATATTGCTTCTCATGAACTTATGAGAGTTGTGTATGTCAAGTAGCTGAATGTTGTGGAATGATGTAAATTACATTGAAAAAAAAAATCACTTCAAATATTTTTCTTCAAATAATTACTAAGATAAGCAAATAATGCATTGAGTTCAACATGGCAATTAGAAGTATTTATTTGAATGAAATGCTATTTTATTGTAAAACATCATTTTACAATAAGGTTCCATTATTTTAGTGCATAAAATGAACATTAGTTGAATAAAAAATAAATCTAAATATTTATTCTAAATTTATTTTATTAGTTTTAGTTAATGCTAATTATTTTTTTGACTAATAAATAAATCTAATTATTTATTCAAAATGTATTTTATTAGTTTTAGTTAATGCTAATTATTTTTTTTATTTTTTTTTACTAATTCATTACTAAAACTAATTGCTATTCAATTTATATTTGTTAACATTATTTAATGGACTAAAAAATATATTTTTTCCCTTAGTTTTTCTTTTTAAAACCAGTTTACGAAGAAAGAAAAACATTTAAAGGGCACCTATTATGCCCCTTTTTACAAGATGTAATATTGGTCTCTGGTGTCCCCAGAATGTATTTGTGAAGTTTCAGCTCAAAATACCCCACAGTTAATTTATTATAACCATTTGAAAATATCATTTTTGAGGCCTGTTTTAAAATGAGCTGTTTTGGTGTGTACCACCTTAAATGCAAATGAGCTGCATATCCCCGCCCTGCCTTTGGATGAGGGCATAACTTGATACCTATGGCAGTCGGTCTCAAGCAGAAGGGCTGAAAGAGTGAGAGACGCTGTTTTGGACCTCGGTCACCTGTACATGTTTGAATCGGAATATATAAATAGTCTCTGATCAGACCCAGATGACGAAGAGACTCCAGCAGAATAAACACAAATGAGAAAGGACCAGTACGTCTCGGTATGGTTATGTGATACATTTATGTTGATAGAGTTGTAATCGCGTCCCCTTTGAAATTATGGATGAGCAACACACACACAGAAACACTAACGTTGGCGCAATTTTTTGAAACTACAAACACATACTGTGATAAAGCTTGCTACGTACAAGCGTCAGGGGACCTGTGGCGTCATGTTTACTTGACATACAGGTGCTTCTGTGGCAAATGTGAGAAGATGGCAAGAACATATATGCAGTTTGTACAATATCTTTAAAAATATATATATATTTATAAACGTGTGGTTACACACTATACAAACAAGGTTTAAATGATATACACAGATAGCCTATCACGACAACAACTTTAGATGCATTTGTTGAATTGGCTGACAATGACATGACTATTTGCTCAAAAATCATAAAATACACTTACTAGGTCACAAACAGTAGACGACGATACACACTTGAGGATTAACTTTGAAGATCAAACAATCAGTCAGAAAATGATTCGCTCAATCATAAACTTATTTACGAAGGAAAGGCGCCACTTAAACTTCCAAAATACAATACATCCACTGTGTTTTCAGTTGCTCTGATGTCGGAAGTAAGTGAAAACTACTATGTATGTCATTATTACATCCCATCCCACAACAGAACACTTATGTTTCCAAGAGACATTACCGGCTGTCGTTGAAACAATGGAGGATGGTGTACAGATCACCGAGGGCGGGGTCTATGCCACAACCACACTGTCAATCAAACCCCTTGCTCAATTCTACTTCACAAAGAGCTGAATCTTAGAACAGCTCGTTCTGAGACAGTGCTTATGATTTATTGAGATTGTAAAAAAAAAAAAAACACAGGGTGGATTTTTATCATTCTAGGATAGTTTTGCTCACACACTGCCAACACACATTTATGGTCAAACACCATGTAAAAGTGAATTTTCCATAATAGGTGCCCTTTAAATACACACTGATTACAGACACAATATAGCAGAAAGACAACGTGAAAACACTGCGATCCATTTGTTCACTAACCTTTTGTGTGTAAAGACATCCAATATTTAAATTCTGCCGTCATGACGATGCGAGTCTGGTAAAGTCATTAATCCTGGTCAGCTTCTGCTCGATGTCCGTGAAAGGATGGCAAGATGGAAGACTCATCCACTGAGTTGCATAGACCTAAAGCAAAAAACAATACAGTTTATTTTTATACAGTTTATAGAAGAATTAGTTTAAGTGCTTTAACAAACGTATAAGATTCACATTTCGGCCTCCTATTTTCTTCCATTAAAGATGCAAAAATGGTTTCCCAAAAAAAAAGCTAGGGCTGTGCAAAAATTAATTGCAATTAATCGCATCCAAAATAAAAGTCTGTGTTTACATAATATATTTGTGTGTGCTGTATATAATTATTTTGTATATATAAATAAACACACATGCATGTATATATTTAAGAAAATGTGTTATTCATATATAAAAAATTTATATTTATATAATATAGATTATATACTGTATATTTATATATATATATATATATATATATATATATATACAGAATTTAAGCGCAAATAATTCTTAAATATATAAATGCATGCATAGGTATTTATATATACAAAATAATTATATACAGCACACACAAATATATTATGTAAGCACAGACTTTTATTTTGGATGCGATTAATCGCAATTAACTTTTGCACAGCCCTAAAAAAACATATTTTCTGTGGAAATCGTCTGAATTGCTGTTGATGGATCTTTATTAACCCGGAAGCCAGAACATTCCTCTAAAGCACTAATCATGTAAGAATGCTGTAAACGGGTAAGATGGCTTCAGATTACACACTCGGCACAGAGCCGCTGTACGGGTGACTTTCGATATCAGCTTTCCCACAATCCTCCTCACACACATGCTTAATCTCACACCCACTGTGTCCATCCATCACGAATACAAGAACACCTCCAACACTGACGAAAGAGAGCAGCAACAGTTACTCTACTCATCATTTTTCATTAAAACTCACTAATGCTCAAAAACAATTAATTGCGGGTAGGGCAAACTTAAAGGAGTTGTTCACTTTAAAAAAAAAACTTTTGCTGACAATTTACTCTCCCCCATGTCATCCAAGATGTCCATGTCTTTCTTTCTTCAGTCGAAAAGAAATTAAGGTTTTTGATGAAACATTTCAGGATTTTTCTCCATATAATGGACTTCAATGGGGTCCAAATGGTTCAAGGTCCAAAAGACACAAAAAAAGATTCGTTCATTTTGATGAACAAGTTCGAAAAGGAGAGTTACACAGAACAGAGCAAGGCGAGCATTTGAGCTTATGAAACTTAAACTTTTTTATTTATTTATTAAATGAGTGATCGTTTTGCTTGATAAGACTCCTTATTCATCGTCTGGTATCGTTTAAAGCCCTTTGAACAGTTTGTAGTTTGTACTGAAACTGTCTTTTGGTCCTTGAAACCGTTTGGACCCCATTGAAGTCCATTATATGGAGAAAATCCTGGAATGTTTTCATCAAAAACCTTAATTTCTTTTCGACTCTGAAGAAAGAAAGACATGGTCATCTTGGATGACATGGGGGTGAGTAAATTATCAACAAAAGTTTTTTTAAAGTAAACTACTTCTTTAAATTAAACAAATCAACTTTCATAAGTATTTCTTTTGAGTTGACGAAACTGAATGCATCCACTGCTCTCGTCAAGTGTTTTTCTGAAGGATTAGTGTCATGTTATCCTTTAAGTGACATTGGATATGGTGTACAGTGAATCACCAGCTTCTGAGTTTCAGATCATAGATCTGAAAAGCAGAACGTCTGGAAAAACGTCGCACACATAACTCACTATGTACTCTGCCTGAAATATTTGGACTCCAGTATGCCCGAAAATTCCCAGTCTGACTTTAAAGACTCGCACCATCAAAACAACCTTTCCAACGAAACAATGGCAAAGTTTCAAGATGTCAGGCGTCTTAGGAAACCTCTCTTAGAGAGTTATTTAGGCTTTGGAAACCCAAGGACACTGACGTGAACTTCCTGAACATCTACACAGATGATCACGGGCCAACTCTCATTAAACGCTATGCAAATCTCCAGTCCAGTTACCACCCGGCCTGCACGAGTGTTTGTCACATAAAAAACCTCATTATGAGAGAAGTTTCCACTGAAGTGAGAGCATTTGATTACAGCTTTGTTTTTATGACAGAACTGAAGTGCTAGAAAACACTGACTCGATATTCACATCTCATTTCCTCCTGTCATTCAAACGTCCGTCACGATGATCGACAGGACTGTGAACTGAAACAACACAGGGTATTGATGACCCTGGACAGGCGTATGGTGGTGTGCTTTATGAAACTGACAGAATACACATCCTGAAGCCTTGAAACAATGGCAAGTTCCCTTTGCTAAAGATTTTTGGCTGGAAATCACAGCGGCACGCTCAGCTCGCGGTCCACGAGCGTTTATAGCGGTGACATAACTCATACACAAATGTTCAAGATTTGAAGATCAGGCCAACAATCGAGGAAAGCCTAAGAGTAAACAATCCTTTTATCATTCTTATTACATCATGATAGAAAATCTACAGCAGAACACTGAATCATATACAGATGAAGCTGAAGGAGCGAGAGCGTTGTTTATAAAGATGCACAAAATTATCCTGAATGGGAATAAATTATTTGATGTGGACAATTAATAAAATATTGTGACTGTACATTTAAAGAAATGTTCCTAAATACACTGCATTTTTAGAAAGTTTTAAAATTCGAGAATCATCTAAAAGGTGGAGTTAAACAAACACATATATATAGTTTATATATATACACACTCTAAACAATGCATGCTGAGTTGTTTGATCCCAAATTTGGGTCAAATATGGACAAACACAAATGTGGAGTTAAAAATGTAATTTCTAGCTTTAACCCAACTTCAACTTTCACTTTCAACTGTAATTTTTTTAAGTGAATTTTTAACCCAACATTTGGGCATTTTTAAGAGTGTGTGTATATATATATATATATGTTTATATGCTTATATGTTTATATTTTTTATGTTTTTAAAAGAAGTTTGTTTATCTTCTGCTCACCAAGGCTGCAATTTGTTGATAAAAAATACACAAAAACACAGTAATATTGTGAAATATTATGACAATTTAAAATGACCTTTTTTATGTTAATATATATTATAATGTAATTTATTCCTCTGAAAAAAAGCTGAAT